>ML346273.1:0-74245 GCA_005239505.1 Nicotiana paniculata
TTCCTATATTACTTGTCGACCACGTACACTTGCGTGTGCATTGGGAAATCAACCAACAGAGAGCAAGAAAAAGAGAGTTGCAAAGGGAAAGGCTAAAGTGGGAGAGCCTGTGGAGGTTGTTGTTGTTGAAGAGGATACGATGGACCTGGTCCATCATGAGGAGCAGACTGCTCTTGTTATGGTTTAGGCACCAAAATCAAAAAGAGCTAAGGCTTCTTCAAAGAAGTCAAGTAAAGTGTCTGCCACACCTAAAAGAACAATTAAAAGGACCAGGTCCAAGGCAAGAAAAGTGAAGGTTGTTGAGAAAGATGATGATAGAGAGAGGAGTGGAGAAGATGAGGGGGAAGTTGGTGAGGTCAATACTGACAGAATCACCTTGTTTGGTAAAAGAACAATTCTTAAAGGAAAGTTGGTGAAGGATCTTGAGGAACCTGGGATGAGATACCTATTGGACACACTGGATGTTCAGGGGTCGAAGAACATGGTTCTTCACATTGAAGGAGGGTTGGCTAGAGCTGAACTGGTGGAGTTCATGGGTAATGTAGTGGTCAAAGACGGCAGGGTCACTACCACAGTCAAAGGAATTCAAGTCTCTTTTGATGCTAAAGAACTGGGAGAAATTCTGCAAATTTTTGCTGAAGTCTACGAGGATTACACGAGGCAAAGATGCCCTAGTTTGGATGGGATGGCCTCAGCAATCAATACTCGGGGACTGCAATCAGCTGCTTCCCTTGTAGTCATCATCTCGTTCTTGACAGATCCGATCGGGTGTTCATAATCTGGAGTAAAAGGATTCGAACCTTTGCATGCCGGTACCAAAAACCGATGCCTTACCACTTGGCNTCTCTTCGAGTTTCTCATCAAGTTCTTGCTGCCAAGATAAGAAAGAAGGCACATAGCCAACTATATGGATCTGACTTTAATGGAATGTTCTTTTAGGGGTAAGCAGATAAATTGTCCATCCTTCATCATCCAACTCTTGGACAGAGTTGTGAATGGAACAAAAGCACATGCAATTCCATATGGCTTTATTCCGACCAATGTGCTTGTTCATTTTGATGTTCCTGTGAAAAAGGCTTAGATGGCTATTGCCAAGGACTATTTTGGGAAGGATACTTTGTTGACTTGTCATTATACTGTCAATGTTCCTGCAAATGAACCTGGTTCATCTAGGAAGCATCATGTCAACGGCAAAGTTCGAACTCTGGTGCAGGAAAGCGAGATGAAGGATATGGAAATCCTTCGTTTGAAGTCTCGTTTGATTGAGGTTGAAGATGAGAGGGGTGCTCTTAGGGATGAATGAGCAAAAAAGAAGAAAAAGAACGAGGGTGTTCTTAATCAGATGCTTTCTCTTCTACAAACCAAGACCACAACCTCCTCTGCACCTTCCCATCCTTAGGTTGTCCAGAGCTTCCAAAACCCCTCTTTAGACCAGTTGTTCTGTTTCTTTTGTTTTTATTCTGTTTTGCTCATGGTTAGGGCTATTTTTGTTTTGTTTGTATGTTGTTTGATGTACATTCCTAATCAATGAATTTTTGTTGTTTTGTTATTGACTTGTCTCAATTTCTTAGATAGCTTACATTTATTGGTTTCTTATGATGTTTAATCATGTTTGCACCTGCAGTAGCCTTAATGGCCATGAGTAATTGTTAATAATACTGGTGAGTTTATCATTTTGCAAACTTTTCGATGATTCCAAAAGGGGGAAGAAAAGTTCCGTTATATTTCAAGTGATATTTATAACCTAATGATGAACCTTGTTTCTCTATGATAAATGCTTAAAAAACATTCAAAGTGTTTGAGTTGTATACAGGGAGAAGCACAAAGTTTGTCATCATCAAAAATGAGGAATTTGTTGACCCAAGTCACTGCATAGTTTTGAAGATTGACAAATGTCTGACCAATTGAACCAGGTCCATCAGAGCACACATACTTGACTTGACGAGTTGGCACACAAACCTTATATGCATAGGAGATGAATGCGATTGTGAAGTATCAATGAACAAGGAGAGTATATTCTATTGCGAAAAGGTTGCAAATTGATGAGAGAATAGAAGTTGAATTCAGCAAGGACAGAAACGAAGGAAGGAAGTTGAGTTTGATAAGAACTTGTTCTCCCAGGTAGAGTCGGACCAGAACTCAACTGACTTTATAAATAATTGAAGTATTCTTGCTTTAAAAAAGAAGGCACAAGTGCAGAAGTGAATCAAGATCTGAAAGCAAAATTCCTAGATATTTTGCAAGAAGAATTACTGTGCGACACAAAGGCTACAGACCAGATAGAAGAACCAATTCCATCTATTTGTCATTCAAGTCTAGTTGGTTGTAGTAGGAGTTTTAATATTGTATGTTTTTAGCTTTCATAGATGCAATTGTAATAGGTACGCATTGTTCAAGTTAGAGTTAACTTGAAGCTTATAGAAATTAGCTAGGGGCTAGTTACTACGAAGGGATTTGAGTTAGTCCTAGGATTACAAAAGAGTTTATTTTGTAAGTCTGTTTGGCTCAGAGTTTTAGTGAAGAGTTTGAGAAAATCCTACTGAGGAGTAGGTCGTGGTTTTTTCACCTTTTGATCCAGGTGTTTTCCACATAAAAATCTCTGTGTTTTTACTTTACTGCTTTTATTATTCCGCAACAGTAGTAGTTGGAACACCAAGAAGAACCGGGTTATTTTATTGAGACAGCACTCGAAAATTGCGTACCATACAAAGTAACATATCTTCTTGTGTGGTATTGACGTCTAAAACATCAAGGTTTGTCCCCTCTGCTGAGAAAAACCACCAAAACGACGGGGACACTGCCTCCACATGTGCCCAAACTCTCCGCACTCAAAACAACTCCCTGGAGCTGGAGACGGGGACTGATAGAAACCCCTGGAACAAGAATAGCCACTAGAAGAATCATGCATAGAGGAACTCTGAACTGGTGGTGCTCGAGCTGCACTCTGGGCGGGAGGGCGCCCAATGAAGAATGGCCTAGCTGAGAACTGCGGGGACCATGCCCTGAAGATGCACCACTATAGGCTGGGTGGACTGACTGAGGAGGCCTGAATGAACGGCCTCTACCATGCTGAAACTGCCCCTAGAAGGAGTACCACTAGAACCACCCGATCCACGATTCCTCTTGGCATCCCTCTCTTCCTACTCCTAGCGGCGAACCGACTCAATATCTTGAGCAATATAACAAACCTTCTCGAAGGTAGCACCTGATACTCGCTCCCGAGTCATGAAAAGGCGAAGCTGATAAGTGAGGCCATCCACGAAGCTCCTAATCCTCTCCCTATCAGTAGGGACCAAATCGATGGCATGATGAGCTAACTTTGAAAATCGCATCTCATACTGCGTCACTGATAGCTCCCCCTGACGCAGCTGCTCAAAATGTCGGTGTTATGCCTCCTTGTGAGACTGGGGTACATACTTCTCCAAGAAGATAGTGGACAACTGTTGCCAGGTGAGGGGTGTTGAACCAACAGGCCTACGCCTCTCAAAATACTCCCACCAAGTGAAAGAAGCCCCAGAAAATTGAAAAGTATCAAACGAGACCCCACTGGTCTCCAGAATCCCAGCAGTACGAAGCATCCTCTAACACTTATCTAGAAAACCCTAGGCATCCTCGCCCTCAGCACTACTTAACGTCGGAGGTTGAAGTCTACTAAATATATCCAGTCTACGCTGCTCGTCATCTGACATACCTGGAACCACGAAGTCCTAAACTGGAGCAACCGGCTGGGCAGGAACCGCCCCCGGTGTCTGATGGCCCTGAGTAACCTGCTCAGGTGTCCAGGCAACTGGAGTCTGACTGCCTCCCCCGGCCTGAGAAGTAGCGGCAACTGCCTGAGCAAGGGTGGTACATACAGTCAATATCTCAGCCAAGGTCTCCTGAAGACCCAAAATAACAATAGGCACTGCCGGTGCCTGAGCCAATCCTGCTGGAGCATCTGCGGCAGGAACCTGATCCTGAATAGTAGGGGGATCAACTGGTACTGCCCTGGCTGTTGCACGGGATGGTCCCCTACCTCTACCACGGCCTCGACCTCTCGTTGGTCTAGCTGGTGGTTGATCGCCCTGATCGGTAGCGCGAGTCCTCACCATCTGTGAGAGAATGAAACAACAGGATTTTAGATTTCCAGAAGCAATAAAATTGCACCACAGAATTCAAGAAAAAAATGAGATTGTTCCTAAGGGTTCTGCAGCCTCTCGAAGATAAGTACAGACGTCTCTGTACCGATCCGCAAGACTCTACTAAACCTTCTCATGACCATTGAGTCCTATGTAACCTAAGCTCTGATACCAACTTGTCATGGCCCCAAATCCTAAACCGGCCGTGATGGCGCCTATCGTGGAACTAGGCTAGCCAACAATCACATATTTACAGTTTTTTTTCCAAAATTTCCAACTCGCTCCCCATATTTCACAAACATATATAAAATTACTAAATCTATTAAGCAAAACAAACAGTTAAACCATCCAAAACCATCCCCAAGATCCAGAGTCAACATGTCATGAGCATCTAAGGATAATACCAAAATTCTACTGTCATAATACAAAATCTCGGAACGAGGAACTAAGTACAAAATAAGAAAGGGAAACAGAGATGCTACGGACGCTGAACAGCTACCTCTATGTCCCGACTCTGGCTCCGCACGGAAAGAGATGACTAGCGCTCGGTACCAGCACATGTATCTGCACACAGGGGTGCAGGGAGTAATGTGAGTACGCCAACTTATTAGTAATGAAAATAAATCAAGTCTAAGCAGTAAGAAACACATAAGATCAAATTATCAGTTCACAATAAGCACATCCTTTCTTTCCAACAGAGTGTGTGTGTGTGTATATATATATATATATATATATATATATATATATATATATATGAAATCAACATGGTTTAAAATCCAACTTCAGTAAAATCCTTTGAAAATGTGTTTTCCAACAATTTCAGAAATAAAAATACCCGAAGAGTTTAGTGTAAAATGAAATAAGTCATAAATAGCCCCTCGGGCCAAAACATGAATCACAAATCGCCCCTTGGGCAGAACATCACTCAGCATACCTCACAGTCACTCAGTATCAGCCCCTCGGGCAACCTCATTGTCACTCATGCCTCCTAATCACTCATCACTCTCACTCGTCACTCGTCACTTGTCACTCGGCACTCGGCACTCGGCACTCGGCACTCGGCACTCGCACTCAGTAGGTACCTGCACTCACTGGGGGTGTGTATAGACTTCAGAGGGGCTCCTTCAGCCCAAGCGCTAAAATCAAGCCACCTCGTGGCATCTCATATCCTCATAATCAGGCCCTCGGCCTCACTAGGTCAGAAACTCTCAGTAAGCCCCTCGGGCTATCAGTAAAATGGGGTACTCGACCCAAAAACATCATTTTATATTTCAAATAGTGTAAATAAGGCTGAGTTTCGAAAACGGTTAAGCATAATATGACTGAGTGTAAATCATAAGTCAGCACAGTGAGGAGATAGCAGTAAAAAGCCCCCAAGGGATCTAAACAAGTGGAAGCACGGCCCCAATCATGGCTTACAGCCCAAATATACCAATAGCTTTTAGAACACAATTTAACATATGATTTAGAGTAAAATACGCAACTCAATAGTTGTCGCGGAGAGGACCAAATCCAAATTCAAAAAATCAGTGCACGCCACACACTCGTCATCTGACATGTGCACCGCTCTAAAAATAGTGAGAAAATACGAAGTCCGGGGTTTCATACCCTCAGGACAAGATTTATAGCCATAACCTACCTCTGCCCGGGCCAAAATACTAAGTCGTGATGCTCTTGCCCCTCGAATCGGCTCCCGATTGCTCCGAATCTAACAAAACCAGATTAACATCATCAATATACGCTAAATGAACAAGCCTCAATCGAAAACTATAAATTTTAGGGACAATTCCTTAAATTGGCCAAACCCGAACCCCAGGCCCACGTCTCGAAATTCGATAAAAATCACAAAAATAGAATCTTCATTCCCCCACGAGTCTACCCATACCAAATTTACCCAAAATCCGACCTCAATTCCCCACTCAAATCATCAAAAGAAATTTCCAATTCCCCCTCCCATCTTTTACAAATTTCTATTTTAATTCCTCAAATTGCATGGTAAAAATCAAGACTAATCCATGAAATTGAACCAAAAATGATTGAAGAAACACTTACCAAAAGAATCCCACTGAAAATCTCGTCCAAATTCTCCTTCCCCCGAGCTCTCTAATGGAATATTGAGTTATGGCCAAGAACCCCCGAAATTAGAACTTAAAACTGTCTGACCATGCCTCTTTCTTCATCGCGAACGCGTCACCAGGACCGCGTTCGCATAGAAAAACCCAATAGGCCCCCCAGTTTTTACTCTACGCGAATGCACCAAGAGCCATGTGAACGCACTGCTCAACCACCCCAGGCCTTTGCAAACGCATGGGCTCCTACGCGATCGCACAGGCCAATTGGCCTGGGGTCTTCAGATGCCTTCTACTCTATGCGAACGCACTCATGCACCCACGTTCGCGATGACCACTCAACTCAACCCATCGTGTTCGCACTTCTAGGCTTGCAAATGCATATAAGAAAATCCCCCAGCTCCCCTAATTCCCCTATGCGAACGCGTGACACCCCCGCGAACGCATAGGGTAAAAACTTCTACAGCAACAAACACTAGATCAGTTGTGCTCAAAAGCCAAAAATCACCATGTTAGCCACCCGAAACTCACCTGAGGCCCTAGGAACCACAACCAAACATTCCAACACATTCCATAACTTCATTCAAACTTAGTCGAGCCTTTGAAACACCAAAAACAACGCAAGAACACCAAAATCACATCAAATTCAATCCTATGAACTTTGAAATTTCTAAATTTCACCAAAGATACTGAAACAATCTAAAACACATCTGATTGACCTGAAAATTTGCACAAATATCCAAAATGACATCACAAACCTGTTACAACTTCTGTAATTCCGTTCCGACCCTGATAGCCTATTTTCCCATGCCGATCAAAAATCGCCAAAATCTAACTTTCGCTAATTCAAGCCTAATTCTACACCAGACATCAAAACTTCATTTTGAACACACTCCTAAGCCCCAAATCACCTAACGAAGCTATCCGAGCCATAAAATCCATATTCCGAGGTCGTTTACCAATAGGTTAACTCCCAGTTGATTTTTTCAACTATTAGCTACTTTAAGAGACTAAGTGTCTTTGTTCTCAACACGACCACTCCGAACCCGAACCAACCGAACCAACATAACATAAATAGGCTAAGAAAAATAGGATAAAGTAGAAACAGGATAAACGGGGCTAATCTCACGGAACGACCGGTCAGATCGTTACAATTTCAGTATTCAAGGGAAGTCGGAGAGAAAATTTCAGATTCACAGGAGGTCTATTCAGCATTGGCATCTTGTTTGCGGCATTACGGGGTGCTTCAGAGGAAATACAGTGGTTTATGAGCTTCTGGGCTACGTGGTTCGTGCTATGATTTTCTACATTGGGCTTTGGTTGGGATCATTATGTATCGACAGGGAGAAGTTTTATCCTAGAGGAAAGACGAGGAGTATTCAAAGAAATGGGTAAGCTTTGTGGTGTTGGGTCAGTATAACAATGGATGTAATTGGTCCTTTTTAACGGGAATTCTCTACCAGCATCTGTGGCTACACTTTTGGGTTGGACAGTTTGTGTGATTCGGTTGAGTTGGGGAGATGTGGTCTCGATGGCTTAGCCGCGTACGCGCGAATCTCGGAGGGTTTTCGATGGTTTCAGAAACGGCTTGAGTCGGCTAGCTGCTATGGGCATAAGGAATATGTTGTACATTATGATTTCTCCTGGAGGAATACTAGAAGTTAATAGAAGGTTGGTATTATTGGATATCATATGTGAAGAACGTGCATTTTAGGAAAGACCCTTGAGTTTTTGTTTGCGGGTGTGTGTCTAGTGGCATGGTGATTACTGGGTTTTGAGGCTTTTGAGGTTCAGGATTTGTTACGCGGCTGGAAAAAATCTATATGGCTGCTTCAGTGAGATGATGGGGTGTGAGTGGTGTATCAACCATTCGATTAGTGTAGTTGAGTTCGGGTATGGAAAGTTCGATATTCCGTAGGATTTGGGTCTAGACATCCTCATATGTAGGCTATTTCTTGTTTGCAGATTGTGAAGGTATGTTGAGAATGGGATAACCGACAGCATACATTATTGATAGGTCGTTATGGACTGTTGGAAGGATAATCACCTAATTGGGAATCAGGATTTGGTTGGGAGTTGTTTGAAAGCTCAGCGAGAATGTGTATTTTATATCAGATCAAGATTAGGTACTCTTGTGGGCTTGATATCACGGTTATGTTACCAAGCGGAATGGATGTTATTTGTGCCTCCGGTCTATGTTATGTGCTACTCTCTTATGTTGCGATGGGCTATGGGGTTGTAGGATTATTCTCCACGCATGTTGTAATTCTTTTCAGGCCTCATGGAGATATGGGCAAGATATCCCTCGTGATGTTGATTTGATCACTGCACATTAGTTGTGCGTGGTTTCTTCCATGTTTTATTATTTCTATTCATTTTCCCATAATTATACTTGTGCACTCTACTGTGCTTGACATCAGTATTCATGTGATCAGTGAAACCGAGCACTTTGGCTTGATGAGTATTTGGTAGCGGGCTACACGCCGCAGCAGATATTATGTGGGATACCCTTTCCTTGTGTTTATATTGTGCTTTGTTTTCCCTCTGTGGGATAAGTTGATGAAATTGTACTTTGTCATTATATATGTTGCACTTGTTAGATAATCCCCGTACTTTGCTTTCCTTTTATTTTTCTTCATGCCTGGTTATTGCTTGTTGAGTGTACAGACCCTGCTAGGTGAGAATCTGTATGGTCCCGTGGTGAGTTGTTAGTTGGGATGTTGGTATTGGCTGAGAAGAGGTTCTTAAACCCGAGGTTTGCACTATCGTACTGGCGTGAGGAGTGATTGGAACGATGATGATATTTCCGCTCAGATTTGTGCAATGACTCTTGAGGGACGGGAGAGTTTCTTGACTTATTGACTTCATGGGTGGTTGCGAGTTTCTTGTGTCATGGTCAAGTTCGTGGAAGTCCGAAAAAGGTTTTATTCAATGTGAAGTATAATGTCGGCATCCAGAGTGTTATTAGGCAGCGATGATTATCAGAGGGTATTACTACACGCACCTGAGTTGTGTGGAATAGCTTGTGATTGTGCTCTGGGTTAGAATTATGGCTCGATTCAGCTTGATCAGGTTTATACAGTGTGATGATGCGAGATTTGGGTCCTATGATGAATTTCATATGTGGAGATTCGGGTTCTGTCATAAGTCTATGGACTAAGGATGAAGTGATATCTTCAGTTAAATTGCGTTGTCAGTCGTACATTGGTTTGATGGCTTTGGAACGACCCCGAGCACGTTCGAGGAAGAACGTATGTTTAAGTGAGGGAGGATGTAATGACCCGACTGGTCATTTTGAGCAATTGCGTCCAGTTTGGCATTTTGAGGTCACAAGTAGTTTCACTCAGTGTATTATGACTTGCGTGCATTGTCGGTTCGGCTTTTTGAGAGGTCAGAAAGGATTTTAGGAATGACTCTCATTTTAGAAGACCGAAGTTGATGGAATTGACCCAGGGTTTGACTTTTGAGTAATTGACCTTGGATCGGAGTTTTGATGGTTCCGGTAGGTCCGGATAGTGATTTTGGACTTAGGCGTATGCCCGGAATTTTATTTGGATATTTCAAAAAGGTTTCGACATCATTTGGCAGAAGTTGGAAATTTAAAGGTTCAGAATCTTCCTAAGGTTGACCATGGTTTTGCTTTAAGTCTATCGGGTCCAGATTGTGGTTTTTGAATTTGGAATAGGTTTGTTTCATCAATTGGAGCTTGCCTATAAAATTTGGTGTCGTTTGGAGTTGATTTGATGTGGTTCGTATGCTTGGTTGCAATTCTAGAAGTTCTTGAAGTTTAGTTTGATCTTCATGCGCTTTGGCGACCGATTCATAGTTTTAGAAATTATTTTGATGATTTGAGAACGCGAGCGAGTTCGTGTTGTGTTTCTTGACCTGGGTGCATGATTGGCATGGAGCCTCGAGGGCTCGGGTGAGATTCGGATTGATTTCTGAATGATTTCTACATAACCTTTGATTTCTGGTTCTGGTGTCATCGCATTTGTGATGTTTGTCGCAAATGCGACTATTGCAATTGCGAAGCTGGGCTGCTGAGGAAAGGACTCGCATTTGCAAGGAATTTTCTGCTTTTGCGAGGCCTGTTGAGTTCGCATTTGCGATAAAGACCAGAGCTGAGTTTGTTAGCATTTGTAATCTAGTGTCCTCTTTTTCAAGGTCCAGTGTTTGCATTTGTGACACTTTGGTCGCATTTGCGAAGGCATCAGGGAATTCTAATCTTCGCTTTTGCCATAATTTATTCGCATTTGCAAACCCCTTGTCGCAAATGCAACATCTGCAGCCTGTTAAGTGCTGAGAATTCCGAGTTTTTTCTTCATTTTTCATATTATTTAACCCTAGCTTTGAGGTGAGGCGATTTTGTGAAGAGATTTTCATACCATGTCATTGGGTAAGTATCTTTAATCAATTTCCAACTATTCTTTCATGACTTTGTACAAGATCTAACTTCAAATTCATGAGAATCTAAAGGAAAATTAGGAAAATTTGTAAAATCTTTCAAAATGTAAAAATCATGATTTGAAGGACAAATTGGTATCGGAACTTGATAATTTATGTATTGTTTCTCGTATCGAAATGGGTGTTCAGGTTTTGTAAGTTTTGTCGGGTTCCGAGGTGCGGGACCAGGGAGTTGATTAATTGTCTTCTCTTGCATTGTTTGATGTATTTAAGTCATTTTTGGCTAGATTGAGCCGAGCACTGGTGAATTGGTAAAGGAAAAGCTAAATTGTGTATTGAATTGGCCGAATTGAGGTAAATACCTTGTCTAACTTTGTGTGGGGGAAACCACCCCTTAGGAATTGAGTCAATTGTGCTATTTTAATATGTGCAAGCCGTGTACGCAAGGTGACGAGTAGGGGGACAATTTATATGTGGTATTGACCTGTTAGATTGCCTAGTCTCTTTCCATGCTTTTGAATAAATTGTCACAAAATGTGGCATCTCTTTCTTAGATTACTCTCACATGCTCTATATGATGTTGTTAGTTCTTATTTGCTTCCTATTTGTTATTTGGCCTCTATATGCCTTGATTGTTGTCATTTCCTTCATTATTATCTGGTTACCTCTTAACTGTTGAGTTATTCTATGATTATGTGCTTATCTGTTACAAGTCCAAGTTGTTGTGAATACCTGTGTGGTTATCACGTAACTTACATATCTTGTTTCCTTATAAAGGTTGTTGTATTCCTTTGATTGTTACGTGGTTCCCTTGTTGTCGTGTACTCATACTTTTCGTTGTAAAACTTCTTGTAATTTAGTTGTTGAACTGTGGTTGATTGAGTTATATTATTATATGGTGGGATCGGGTTGCACGCCACAACAGGAGGAAAAAGGGAGGATTGATGAGGAGTAATAAGGGTGAATATGATTATTCGATGGGATCGGGTTGCACACTGCAACAGGAGGAACAAGGGTGGTTTGATACGGAGTAATAAGGGTGAACTATTATGTTGATAATGATATATGGTGGGATCGGGTTACGCGCCGCAACATATATATATATATATATATATATATATATATATATATATATATATATAATTTACTTTTATTGAAATTGTTGGAGGAATAAGGGGGATTGGTGGGATCGGGTTGCACGCCGCAGCATATATATAGTATTTACTTTTATTGTAATTGTTACGAAGGAATAAGGGAGGATTGGTGGGATCGGGATGCACGCCGCATGAATATGTGTGTTTATGTGTTCCTCTCTGACTGTGTAAGTTATTTAGTAGTTTTACATTTCACTTAAGGATTGTTTATAGCTGAATACTGATAAGACCCTTGAGTTATGTATTTATTTCTGCAAATTACCGATTTGCAAAGTGAATCTATTATGTTGAGTCATTACCTTCTACCTTGTTGAGTCGTTAGTAAGACAGTATTTTAGAAATGAAAGAACTAACATCATGCTACCTGGTGTGACTTTAAGTTAAAACCCGTCGATTATTTCTATACTTACCATTTCTCACTGATTTCCTATTCGGTCTACAAATAATAGATTTACTTCATGATATATATATATATATATATATATATATATATATAGATAGATAGATAGATAGATAAAATCTCTTTAACAACTTAAGTAGTAAGTGGAACGGAATATATGTACCAAATAGCACGGCGATGTCGTTGTGCGAAGTGAGATGGAAAGATATGGGCACAAGGTGCCGTGTGTGTTGAAGAGTTGTTGGAATGATTGGAATCGTATTCTAGACACACTTGTTCGGTTGATTTAATATTGTTTTCCCTACTTGAGCACATTTACACTTAGCCGTGTCCCAAACATGTTGATGTTTGATTTACTTGGTGGATTCTTGTTGCCATTCGTGTTTCTTTTCCTCTTATCGTTACTACTGTTTACAACTTGATATCCTTCTGTTATTGGTATTACGTTGATAGTCTTTCTTGTTGGATTTGAGTCACATCCTACAGGTTATCTATATATTTGGTAGTGTCTCGATCTGGACTCGTCACTAATCTACCGAGGTTAGGCCCTATACTTACTGAGTACCACCATGGTGTAGCATACTACACTTCTGCACATCTTTTTGTGCAGAACCAGGTACTTCGGACTGGGTCGGTTTTGATATTTATGCTCGGTGTGGATGGAGACTTTAAGGTGTACCTGATGCACGTTCATAGACTCTGAAGTCACTTTCTGATGTATTTAATTCCATTGTTTCATTCATTTCTGGAACAGTGATGTATTTATTATGTATAGTTACTCCTAGAAAGGCTTATGACTTGTACTACCGATTTTGGGAATTGTAAGTTTATAGAAAATTCAATTTTAAGTTGTTAGACGCTATTTATTTATTGTTGTTTAGTACATGTTAGGCTTACCTAGTCCCTAAGACTAGGTGCCATCACGATACCCAACAGAGGGGAATTTGGGTCGTGACATATCACGTGAGTCCTTGAGTTCTCTTGTTTATGTGTCTACACCTGTGGGAGATTTTATTGTTGTTGATCATGTGTAGCGGTCGTGTTTGGTTGCTTTTAGTGGTTTTGAGACCAGAGCTGATTTATTATTGCTCAGTATTGTAGATTTTGATATTATTTTGGGCATGGACTGGTTGTCTCCCAATTATGCCATTCTTGATTGTCACGCCAAGGCAGTGACGCTAGCTATGCCAGGATTACCACAGTTAGAGTGGAGAGGTACCTTAGATTATACTCCCAGCAGAGTTATTTCATTTCTAAAGGCTCAATGAATGGTTGAGAAGGGGTGTGATGCGTATCTCGCTTATGTGAGAGATGTCAGTATTGATACCCCTACAGTTGAGTCAGTTCCAGTAGTGAGGTATTATCCCGATGCATTTCCAGTTGATCTTTCGGGCATGCCGCTCGACAGGGATATTGAATTCGGTATTGATTTGTTGTCGGCACCCAGCCCATCTTTATTCCTCCATATCGTATGTCTCCTCCTGAGTTGAAGGAGTAGGAGTTGCTTGATAAGGGCTTTATTCGACCCAGTGTATCACCTTGGGGTGCTCCAGACATGTTTGTGAAGAAGAAGAAGGATGTCTCGATGCGTATGTGCATTGATTATCGCCAGTTGAAAAAGTTACAGTGAAGAACAAGTATCCATTGCCTCGTATTGATGACCTATTTGATCAGTTACAAGGTTCATGAGTGTTTTCCAAGATTGACTTACATTCAGTCTATCATTAGTTGAAGATTCGAGAGCCAGATATCCCGAAGACTGCTTTTAGGACTCGGTATAGTCACTACGGGTTCCTTATGATGTCATTTGGGCATACCAATGCCCCATCAGCATTCATGCACTTGATGCACAATGTGTTCCTCGGCACTATCTTGGCTCATTCGTCATTGTGTTCATTGATGACATTCTGGTGTACTCCCAGATTAGGGAGGATCATGAGCAACACATGAGGATTGTGCTCTAGATCTTGAGAGAAAAGAAGTTATATGCATTTTTGGGTCATGTAGTGTCGAGTGATGGGATTAAGGTGGATCCGAAGAAGGTTGAAGCTGTGCAAATTTGTCCCAGACCGTCCTCAGCTACGGAGATATAGAGTTTTCTTAGTTTGGCAGGGTATTACCGCCGATTTGTAGAGGTTTTCTCATCTATTGCAACACATATGACCACGCTGACCCAGAAGGGTGCTCCGTTCAGATGGAGAGAGGAGTGTGAGGAGAGCTTTCAATAGCTCAAGACAGCTTTGACTACGGCCCTAGTATTGGTATTGCCTACAGGTTCGGGGTTTTATACTGCATATCATGATGCGTCGCGGATTGGTCTCGGCGCGATGTTGATGTAGGATGGTAGGGTGATTGCGTACGCACCTAGAAAGTTGGAGGTGATTGAAAAGAACTACTATGTCCACGACCATGAGTTAGCAGCGATGGTTCATGCCTTGAAGATTTGGAGGCACCAGCATTTGTTCAAACAGAAGGATATTACCTTGCGTCAGCGAAGGTGGTTGGAGCTGCTTAAGGATTATGATATCACTATTCTATACCATCTCGGGAACGCCAATATGGTGGCCGATGCCTTGAGTTTCCGGACAGAGAGTTTGGGGAGCTTAGCTTATCTACCAGCGACAGAAAGGCCATTGGCGTTGGATGTTCAAGCCTTGCCAACCAGTTTATTAGACTGGATATTTCTGAGCCGAATCGATTTTTGGCTTGTATGGTCTCTCAGTCTTCTCGGCATGATCATATCAGGGAGCGTTAGTATGATGACCCCCATCTTCTTGTCCTTAGGGACACGCTTCAGCACGGTGATGCTAAGGAGGTCACTATTGTAGATGATGGTGCTTTGAGGATGCAGGGCATGCTATGTGTGCCCAATGTAGATGGTTTGCGTGAATTGATTCTCTAGGAGGCTCACAGTTCTCGGTACTCCATTCATACAGGTTCCGCGAAGATGTATCAGGAATTAAGGCAGCATTATTGATGGAGGACAATGAATAAGGACATAGTAGAGTGTGTATCTCGGTGTCTAATTGCCAGCAGGTGAAGTATGATCATTAGCGGCTAGGTGGATTTATTCAGAAGTTAGAGGTTCCGGAGTGAAAATGGGAGTGGATCACTACGAATTTCGTTATTGGGCTTCTATGGACTCAGCGAAAGTTCGATGCAGTTTGGGTGATTGTGGATAGATTGACCAAGTCGGATCATTTCATTCCTGTGATGACTACTTGTTATTCCGAGTAGCTGGCTCGAGTTTATATCCACGAGATTGTCAAACTTCATGGCATGCCGGCATCTATCATCTCTGACCAGGGTACACAGTTCACATCACGATTCTGGAGGGTCGTACAACATGAGTTAGGTACTCGGGTGGAGTTTAGCACAGCATTTCACCCTCGGATGGACGGACAGTCCGAGCGCACTATTCAGATATTGGAGGATGTGCTTTGTGCGTATGTCATGGAGTTTGGGGGTTCTTGGGATAAGTTTTCCACTTGCGGAGTTTTCCTACAACAACAGTTATCAGTCGAGCATAAAGATGGAAGCGTATGAGGCTTTGTATGGTAGGCGATTTCAATCTCCAGTGGGTTAGTTTGAGCCGGGCGAGGCTAGAATATTGGGTACGGACTTGGTTCAAGATGCTTTGGAAAAGGTTAAGGTTATTCAGGATCGACTTCGTACAGTCTAGTCCAGACAAAAGAGTTATGCGGATCGGAAGGTTCGCGATATTGCGTTCATGGTTGGAGAGCGGGTCTTGCTCCGGGTTTCGCCCATGAAGAGTGTTATGAGGTTCGGGGAAAAGGGCAAGCTGAGCCCAAGGTTAATTGGCCCGTTTGAGGTGTTGCGGCAAGTTCGGAAGGTTGCTTATGAGCTTGAATTGCCTCCCAGTCTAGCAGGAGTTCATTTGGTATTCCATATTTTAATGCTCCGGAAGTACCATTGTGATTCGTCTCATGTGTTGGATTTCAGCTCAGTCCAGTTGGACAAAGCTTTATCTTATGTTGAGGAGTCGGTGGCCATTTTGGAAAAGCAGGTTTGAAAGTTGAGGCCAAAGAACATTGCTTCCGTCAAGGTTCAGTGGAGGGGTCATTCGGCCGAGGAGGCGACTTGGGAGACAGAGCATGATATGCGCAGCCGTCATCCTCATCTTTTCACCACTTCAGGTATGTCTCTATACTCGTTCGAGGACGAACAATTGTTTTAAGAGGGGGAGGATGTAACGACCAGGCCTGTTGTTTTGAGAGTATAAGCCTCGATCCCCTATATACTGCTTCCCCCGTATCATTTCATGCTTATGTGACTTGCCGGGAGGATTTGTTTTTGGTTTTGGAGTGAAATGGGACACTTAGTCCTAAAAATGTATGCTTATGTTCCAGGAATTTGATCGTAGTTGAAACTGTGTGAAAATGACTCTGGAATGGAGTTTCGAGGGTCCCGTTAGCTTCTTTGGGTGATTTTGAACTTAGAAGCGTGTCTAGATTGTGATTTGGAGGCCCGTAGCTGAATTAGGCTTGAAATGGAGAAAGTTGAATTTTTGGGAGGTTTGACCGGGAGTGGACTTTTTGATATCGGGGTAGAATTTTGACTTCGGAAGTTGGAGTAGGACCATAATGTCAAATATGTTTTTGTACAAAATTTGGGGTCAATGAGACGTCTTTTGATAGGTTTTGGCATCGGTTGTAGAAGTTTCAAGTTTCAACTTCATTAAGCTTGAATTCAAGTGCGATTCGTGGTTTTGTTATTGTTTGATGTGATTTAAGGGCTCGACTAAGTTCGTATGGTGTTTTAGGGTGGTTAACATATCATTTGAAGTTATGTTGAAATTTCTGAAGCTTTCCAACTTCTTGTGTCATCGCAACTATGATGAGGTTGGCCGCAGGTGCGGACACGCACACGCGGGAGGAAGGTCTCGGATGCGGCCATGGTCTAGGCAGTTAGTGGTCGCAAGTGCGACATAAGGACCGCAGAAGCGAAGCCGCTTCTGCGGAGGGGTGATTGCAAAATCAAAGAATGAGCTGGGTGAGGAGTCCCTAGAAACGGGATAGGTTCGAAGGCACGCACTCGCAGGTGCGGCCCTTTGATCACAGAAGTGGACCCAAGTGTTTTAAGTCAAGTCCGCACCTATGATGGAAATTTCGTACGTGCGGCATCGCAGGTGCGACTGTTGGTCCGCATATGCGAGATCCTTGGGCAGAAAAGGAAATATTATGAGGCTTTGATCTCATTTCCACTTTGGGATTTTGAGAGCTCGGATTGAGGCGATAATTTGAGGGATTTTCATAGGAAACTTTTGGGTTATGATTCTTAACTCGTTTTTGGTTATATTCCACTAATCTATCATTAATTTGGGTTGAGAAAATTGGGAAAAAGTGGGAAAATTCTTTAACCAAATATTTGGGTTTTGATTGAGATTTTGGTATCGCATTTGAGTAATTTTGGTACGATTAAACTCTTGGTTGAACGGTTGTTTGTATTTTATGACTTTTACCCAATTTGGAGACATGGGCCCGGGTTAATTTTTTGGGGCAATTTTCAAAGTTCTTGTAAAAGCCTTGATTTCAGTAATTAGATTATTTTATTATACTTGTATAGTATGTAATTATTTTTGGGTAGATTTGGGCCATTCGAAGTTAGAATATCGAGAAAAAGGCATTCTTGTTGATCGATTGAGCTCGGCTTGAGGTAAGTGGCTTGCCTAACCTTGTTTGGAGGAAATACCCTTAGGATTTGGTACTGTTGTGACACTTATATGATATGCGAGTGCCGTGTATTGTTAAAAATCCGGTTTTTTATTGAATAGTAACCTGTTATGTCTTAAATGAATCATCCTTGCATGTGTAGTTATCCTATTTAGCCTAATATCGTACGTCTACATGTCTTAAATTCTTATTTAAAATATGTGCAACATGCTTGGTTAAAATCTCTGTTTTTTCTTGTTTTATATTAGTCTTAAACTGTAGGATTTTTGTTGTTAATTTGTTTCCATTGGTTTCGAGCTATGTGTTTACTTTTGGGACTACGAGGCGGTACCCCGGGAGATCCCTGTTGAATATTTACTTTTGGGACTACGAGACGGTATCTCGGGAGTGCCCCTGTTGTTACCTCTATATGTTGTGTTGTTACTTTTCTGTAAATTCTCTTTGTTAAATTCTCATTCTTTCATTATATTGTTATATCTTCTGTCTTATTATTATATCCCAGTAGGGCCCTAACCTGACCTCGTCGCTACTCTACCGAGGTTAGGCTTGGCACTTAATGGGTACCGTTGTGGTGTACTCATGCTACTCTTCTACACATGTTTTGTGTGCAGACCCAGGTACTTCCTATAAGCCCCGCTATTAGTCGAGAGTATTTTGATGTTGTTTTCGGAGACTTCAAGATACATTTTCCAGCGTCCGCAGGCCTCGGAGTCCCCCTTTATCCCTTATGTTGTTTCTTTTAATTGTTCCTAAACACTGATGTATAGAGACAATTAGAGTTTTTCCCAAGAGCTTGTAACTACCGGGTCTTTGGGGAGTTGTTTATGCTCAAAATTATTGGTTTTACTTGTATTTTCCGAGTGGCAGTTTCACAACTATATATATATATATACATGTTATCGTGAAGGTTTAGTAGTTATCTTTGTTGTTATTCAGTTTTTCGCAACTGTTAGGCTTACCTAGTCTTAAAGACTAGGTACCGTTACGACATCTTACGGAGGGAGATTTGGGTCGTGACATAAATAGTTATGGCCGAGCAACCAAATGTGTAACTTCCGCTCTTAACTAACACATAAGAAAATTCGAGGAACTTTTCTAGTAAACTGAACATTAATAATTTAAACTCCGTGAACAATTCATAGAGTGGAGTTTGAAAGTGCAGTTTGAAGCAGAATTCCCAAGTTGGAGTACATGTATCATGTCTTTCCTTTCCTGTATGGTAGAATGAACCTTTGTCTTGTCGGGTTAAGCGGACTACCTATTCAAAGATGAACCAATTGTCTTTGGTTTCTGCTAATAGCATGCACCTCTACCTATTCATCTAGTATCAAACGATTTTATTGATTTCTCCTCGGTGCAAAACATACATTTGGAATACTAGGACTCTCTTTGGTGAACTAAGTTGTCACGATCCGAAAACCAACCCGGTCGTATTGCGCCTATCGTGATACTAGGCTAGCCAATTCACTATGCATAACATAAGAAACCTTTATTCTGATTCAATATCAACTAGTATTTCATAACTCTTCCCTTTTTAGCATTTCAAAACAAATAAAGTTAAGTAAAACATTTAAATACAACCCCAAAACCCGGAGTCATCAGTCATGAGCAACTAAAAAGGGAATACAAAATCTGGTACTGCTCCCATACTACAAATAATTCTGAGCATAAGCAAAATGACTAATAGAAAGAGAGACAAGGTTGCGGACGCCGTGCAGCTACCTTGTAATCCACGAAGTGCTCCAAAGAGAGTAAACTAGCTCTCACTCAATATTGGCACCTGAATCTGCACACAAGGTGCAGGGAGTAACGTGATTCAACCAACTCACTATGGCGCCTATCGTGATAATAGGCTAGCCAATTCACTATGCATAACATAAGAAACCTTTCGTCTGATTCAATATCAACCAGTATTTCATAAATCTTCCATTTTTAGCATTTCAAAACAAATAAAGATAGGTAAAACATTTAAATGCAGCCCCAAAACCCGGAGTCATCAGTCACGAGCAACTAAAAAGGGAATACAAAATCTGATACTGCTCCCTTACTACAAACAATTCTGAGCATAAACAAAATGACTAATAGGAAGGAGAGAGACAAGGTTGTGGACGCCGTGCAGCTACCTTGCAATCCACGAAGTGCTCCAAAGAGAGTAAACCAGCTCTCACTTAATACTGGCACCTGAATCTGCACACAAGGTGCAAGGAGTAACGTGAGTACACCAACTCAGTAGGTAAGAAGCCCAAACTGTGGACTGAGAGGTAGTGACGGACTAAACCTCCATATTCATGACAGAATAAATGTACAGAAATTTAGGAATGCTTTCAGATAACTAGGCAGCTCAAGTGATAAGATAAACACAGTTCCGGGCAGTTTAACGTAAATACCTCGACGTATTTTACATGTCAATGCATCAACAATATGAAATGCACAATGTACTCCCACTCTCAAATACTTATCCACTCAGTAATGTATATGGATCGCATGACCCAGGGAAGATCTCTCCCATAATATATACACATCAGACAAAAGTACTCAGTACTGAGGTTGGGCGATCCAGCCATGAGGAGAATATCCATCTCCGGATAATGATACACCTCACAACCACTCGGTACTGTATATAGCTCAACGGCCAAGGGAAGATCCATCCCAGAATACGTACACACATCATCGACCTCAGTCGCTCAGTACCGATGGAAAACAGGCCGATCCAGCCTCGTGGAGAAGATCCATCTCCACGCATAAACACTTCGGACAAGATCCATGTCCAGGGAAGATCCATCTCTCAAATATCGCTTCGGACAAGATCCATGTCCAGGGAAGATCCATCCCTCAAATATCGCTTCGCTCACTAGGGGTGTACAGACTCCGGAGGGGCTCCTTCAGCCCAAGCGCTACATCACTGCGGCGTGCAGCCCGATCCATATCTGTCACTCAATAATAGGCTCTCGACCTCACTCAGTCATCACTCTCCAGTATCGCTCACATGGGCTCACAATGCTTGAACTTGCCCAAATCAATGATAAAATGTGCAAAATCAACAATTTCTAAGACTGAGACTATGATAGGATTGAGCCTAATATCGTACGTCTAAATGTCTTAAATTCTTATTTAAAATATGTGCAACATGCTTGGTTAAAATCTCTGTTTTTTCTTGTTTTATATTAGTCTTAAACCGTAGGATTTTTGCTGTTAATTTTTGTTTCCATTGATTTCGAGCTATGTGTTTACTTTTGGGACTACGAGGTGGTACTCCGGGAGATCCCTGTTGAATATTTACTTTTGGGACTACGAGACGGTATCTCGGGAGTTCCCCTGTTGTTACCTCTATATGTTGTATTGTTACTTTTCTGTAAATTCTCTTTGTTAAATTCTCATTCTTTCATTATATTGTTATATCTGCTGTCTTATTATTATATCCCAGTAGGGCCCTGACCTGACCTCGTCGCTAATCTACCGAGGTTAGGCTTGGTACTTAATGGGTACCGTTGTGGTGTACTCATGCTACTCTTCTACACATGTTTTGTGTGCAGACCCAGGTACTTCCTACAAGCCCTGCTATTAGTCGAGAGTATTTTGATGCTGTTTTCGGAGACTTCAAGGAACATCTTCCAGCATCCGCAGGCCTCAGAGTCCCCCTTTATCCTTTATGTTGTTTCTTTTAATTGTTCCTAAACACTGATGTATAGAGACAATTAGAGTTTTTCCCAAGAGCTTGTAACTACTGGGTCTTTGGGGAGTTGTTTATGCTCAAAATTATTGGTTTTACTTGTATATTCCGAGTGGCAGTTTCACAACTATATATATATATATATATATATACCTGTTATCATGAAGGTTTAGTAGTTATCTTTGTTGTTATTCAGTTTTTCGCAACTGTTAGGCTTACCTAGTCTTAGAGACTAGGTGCCGTTACGACATCTTACGGAGGGATATTTGGGTCGTGACATAAATAGTTATGGCCGAGCAACCAAATGTGTAACTTCCGCTCCTAACTAACACACAAGAAAATTCGAGGAACTTTTCTAGTAAACTGAACATTAATAATTTAAACTCCGTGAACAATTCATAGAGTGGAGTTTGAAAGTGCAGTTTGAAGCAGAGTTACCAAGTTGGAGTACATGTATCATGTCTTTACTTTCCTGTATGGCAGAATGAACCTCCGGCTTGTCGGGTTAAGCGGACTACCTATTCAAAGATGAACCAATTGTCTTTGGTTTCTGCTAATAGCATGCACCTCTACCTATTCATCTAGTATCAAACGATTTTATTGATTTCTCCTCGGTGCAAAACATACGTTTGGAATCTGCACACAAGGTGCAGGGAGTAACGTGAGTCAACCAACTCACTATGGCGCCTATCGTGATACTAGGCTAGCCAATTCACTATGCATAACATAAGAAACCTTTCGTCTGATTCAATATCAACCAGTATTTCATAAATCTTCCATTTTTAGCTTTCAAAACAAATAAAGATAGGTAAAACATTTAAATATAGCCCCAAAACCCGGAGTCATCAGTCACGAGCAACTAAAAAGGGAATACAAAATCTGATACTGCTCCCTTACTACAAACAAGTCTGAGCATAAACAAAATGACTAATAGGAAGGAGAGAGACAAGGCTGCGGACGCCGTGCAGCTACCTTGCAATCCCCGAAGTGCTCCAAAGAGAGTAAACCAGCTCTCACTTAATACTGGCACCTGAATTTGCACACAAGGTGCAAGGAGTAACGTGAGTACACCAACTCAATAAGTAACAAGCCCAAATTGTGGACTGAGAGGTAGGGACGGACTAAGCCTCCATATTCATGACAGAATAAATGTACAGAAATTTAGGCATGCTTTCAGATAACTAGGCAGCTCAAGTGATAAGATAAACACAGTTCCGAGCAGTTAAACGTAAATACCTCGACGTATTTTACATGTCAATGCATCAACAATATGAAATGCACAATGTACTCCCACTCTCAAATACTTATCCACTCAGTACTGTATATGGATCGCATGACCCAGGGAAGATCTCTCCCATAATATATACACATCAGACAAAAGTACTCAGTACTAAGGATGGCCGATCCAGCCATGAGGAGAATATCCATCTCCGGATAATGATACACCTCACAACCACTCGGTATTGTATATGGCTCAATGGCCAAGGGAAGATCCATACCAGAATACGTACACACATCACCGACCTCAGTCGCTCAGTACCGATGGAAAACAGGCCAATCCAGCCTCGTGGAGAAGATCCATCTCCACGCATAAACACTTCGGACAAGATCCATGTCCAGGGAAGATCCATCTCTCAAATATCGCTTCGGACAAGATCCATGTCCATGGAAGATCCATCCCTCAAATATCGCTTCGCTCACTAGGGGTGTACAGACTCCGGAAGGGCTCCTTCAGCCCAAGAGCTACATCGATGCGGCGTGCAGCCCGATCCATATCTGTCACTCAATAATAGGCTCTCGACCTCACTCAGTCATCACTCTCCAGTATCGCTCACATGGGCTCACAATGCTTGAACTAGCCCGAATCAATTATAAAATGTGCAAAATCAACAATTTCCGAGACTGAGACTATGATAGGATTGAGTATATAATATCAATGA
This sequence comes from Nicotiana paniculata, assembly GCA_005239505.1. Lineage (NCBI taxonomy): Eukaryota > Viridiplantae > Streptophyta > Magnoliopsida > Solanales > Solanaceae > Nicotiana > Nicotiana paniculata. The sequence goes on from ML346273.1 coordinate 23,449, forward strand.
AATACATGAGATGACAGAAATAAATGACCATTCGAGTCTCAACAGCATCGGCGTGAAGCCTTAACTTAATATCTAGCATGATTTCTAGCGTGTTCGCATTTAAGACGACCACTCGGGTCTCAATAGTATCGGCGTGAAGCCTTAACATAGTATTTAGCATGGTCCCCAGCATGTTCGCATCAGCCACATAGACAGAAGCACATGTATCAACAAGAGAGAACCAGTAAATAGTGCCATAGGATGAACCAGGTCACAAGTCTCACGATGCACGCCCGCATGTCCGTCACTTAGCATGTACGTCACCCATTTCTAATCACATAACACGTAGTTCGGGATTTCGAACCCTCAGAACTAAGATTGGAAGCGTTACTTACCTCAATCAAGCCAAAAATCTACTCCGCAATGCCCTTGTTGCTCGACTCGGCCACAAATCGCCCCGAATCTAACCAAAATCAGCACTATATCATTAGTATATGCTAAAGGAGCGAAACCCACATCAAAATTATCAAATTACATCACAAATCCCGAATTTGGCCAAACCCAACCCCCGGGACCACGCCTCGGAACTCGACAAAAGTCACAAAACTAGAATCCTTACACTCTCACGAGTCCGTACATACCAAATACACCAAAATCCGACAATAAATGGCCCCTCAAATCCTCAATTCAAAGTATAGAACCTCAAGCACTAATCCCTCAAATTACACCATTAAATCCCACTAATATCATGATTAATCAGTCAAATACCAACATAGAATCGAGTATTAGGTTCAAAAATGTTATATCAATGTGTTTCCCTTGAATCCCTCTTCAAAATCCCTCAAAAAGCTCCAAACCCGTCTTCAGAAATGGTGAAATATAAGAAAATTCGCGAAGGCATCATTTTATACTTTCTGCCCAGCGACTACCGCACCTGCGGAACATCACCGGCACCTTTGGACTCGCACCTGCGGTCCCAGGTGCGCACCTGCGAAGAATCACTTAAACGCCCTCTTCGCATCTGCGGCCCACTAGTCGCACCTGCAGGCTCGCAGGTGCGACTAACCTTCCGCACCTGCGCTAACTGCCTTGGCCTCCACTTCCGCACCTGCGGCTCCCAATCTGCAGGTGCGGACGCACAAGAAAAATTACACCAGCATTATTTTTCAGCAGTTCAATTTCCCTAAATTCAATCCGTTGACCATCCGAAACACGCCCGAGGCCCTCGGGGTCTCAACCAAATATACCAACATGTTATATATCAACACACGAACTAAGTCAAACCCTTGGAACACTCAAACCAACAGCAAATCACCCAATTTACTCGAAAATTCAAGCCTAAAGATTTCTAAACTTCCGAAATTCGCCAACGATGCCGAATATGACCAAACATCATCCGAATGACCTGAAATTTTGCACACACATCCCAAATAACACTACGGACCTGTTCTAACTTTTGGAATTCCATTATAAACCCGATAGCTAATTTTTCACTGCTGGCCGGAAATCACCAAAAATCCTATTTTGCCAATTCAAGTCTAATTCTACCACAAACCTCCAAATAACATTTCGATTACACTCCTAAGTCCCAAATCACCTAACGAAACCATCCGAACCATAAAACCCCATTCCGAGATCATATACCTATAAGTCAACTTCCGGTTGACTTTTCCAACTATTGAACCGAGCTAAGAGACTAAGTGTCTCATTTCTCTCCACAATCACTCTGAACCCGAGCCTACCAACCCAACACCACACAAAAGAGATGGACCACATAAGAAATGAAGCAAAAATGGGGGAAATAGGCTAAACTCTCCGGCCGGGTCGTTACATAAGTTCAGTCAAATAAATAGATCGCTCACCCTCTTTTGTCCCGGAAGGTGATCCTCGTCGCCCAAAACTAACAAAGGTTCTAAGAGTCAAGTAAATCATAGGACCTCCTTCCGGGAACTAAGTAGGCGTTTGGACATAAAAATTATAATTTTGAAAAAAGTAGTATTTGTATTTAAGTTGAAAAATGGTATTTGAAATTTGAAATTATGTTTAGACATGCATTTCACTTGAAAAAATGTTGCACTTTTGTGAGCGGGGAAAAAAGGTTTTCTTCAAAATTTGAAAAACTTTTTTTCAACTTTTTTTCAAAATCTTAGAAAATTTTATGGACAAACATATTTTTGAAAAACAAATCAGAATTTTTTTATTGACTCCTAAAATACTTGAAGCTAAAAAAGAAAGGAAAAGGAAAAACCATAGAAAGAAGGAATAAGTGAGAGGGCAAGAAAGAGAAAAAATGGGCAAAAGGTAGCAACAGAACCTGCGACTCTTTTTAGATGCTCAACAATACAACTGCTACTCATTATCATGGAGTTCAGTATAAAATCTCTTCATCATTTTCAGTTTCCTCTCTACAAAAATTACCGTCCCCAATTCACCCATTTTCTTTTTAACCTCCGCCCTGTCTCTACATTTCACCTTCAAGCCTCAAGACGACGCATTTTCAATTTTCCTCAGGTCTTCTTGTTTATTCCTCCCTATCCAGTAGCCTTTTCTTATAAATTAAAAATATAAAATTCAAATTTATTTGATCAGAATCGGCTATATGAATTCTTTAGTCCCATTCCACGTTATTTAGACCCTTTTAATTCTAATTCGTTTTATCTTTTTTCATTAATGCTTTTTAGGGAAGTGATGATTTGGTTGGGGATTCACGAAATTGGGGGCGTGATCGAGGCAACATAGTGAGTGGATACTATAGGTATGAAGAGTATGAAGATGAAGATGATGAAGACGAAGAAGAGGAGGATCGAAGTTTAGATCTGCTGGTTAAATTTGTTCAGAATGTTTTCAAGAAGCTTTCTAGAAAAGCTAGGAGAGCTGTCCGGTCCGTTTTGCCTGTTTCAATTTCCAGTCAATTGGTATCCTTCTGCTTAAATCTCATTTTCACTGTTCAACATGAAGAAAAATCGAATCTTTTATCTCTAAATCATGTTTTCAATGAGTTTAGAATAATAACTTTGATATTGAGCTCAGTTTTATATGAATCATTCAATCAACTATGTCTGGGTCCCCAATTATTTGGGGTCGACTATATAAATCCTTTATACTTGTTCCAATCCGTTCAGGTGTGATTCATTCCTATGCTAATATTTAACTCATGCTATTAAAATATATCATATGTCAATGAGCAAATCGACATGGAATTGAATTGTTTTAGTAGCGAAGAAGGAAAACTAATGGATTAGACGTGCTAGCACTAGAAATGTGACATTGTGAGGGAAAAGACAAAGTAAAACAGATAAGAGTAGCAAGATGATCACCGACTTCAGTACAGTTGTTAGGTGCTTAAAATTTCTGTGAGTCTTTCTTTTTCCATCTTGAATGGTGATTTGATTTGAGAACATCGTCATCAACATTATTAACTTTTACTCAGCCCACTAACACTCTGATTATAGGAATTCATTGATTTTCTTTCTTGGATACAATGTTTTTTATTGTCCTGATACTTTTTCCTTTATTACGGCTAGATTTAGGTCCTCCTTTTTTTTTGATTGGTAAAAGATTATTTCAATAGCACTAAGCATCACAGAACAAAGATAGTGCTGTAGATAGTGTGATAGAAACAGAAAAGTGTCCCTGCTAGTGCTGAATGATGCTTACAAAAACCACAGTTGGCTCCCTTGTCAGTTCTATAAGGTGCTAGGGTGCCTACAAATTACATAAGATTTTTAGCATCATCTGATTCTTTCTTACACCAACAAATAGTACACCTTTACTTTATCATACTGATTGATTTCCCTTTAGTTTCAAAGTACCTTGAGTTTCTTCTCTCCAATATGGCTATTTTCTTATTCTCTCGTTATCAAACCTGATAGCATAAGGATAAAACACCAGTCTTTGCTTACCAAATGCTACCTAATATCCTAGCAAGTTTAGCCTGCGAAGAATGATGCATCTTTAAAGGCATATCTTTGGGAATGGCGGTGGATGGGTGTTGCATGTTTATATGGATCTTAATGACTCAAAAGGTGCAAGATCTCAGGGGTCCTGCTGGATTCACGTCACACAGAGGGCCACTGTGAATCCATTTGGATGTTTATGATCAACTGTACCGAACATGGAAAGCCCCTTTTAAGTATGATCGAGTTAAAATGTTAACTCATCAGCTGCAATATGTACAAATGTGAATGTTTGCTCTCTAAGGAAGTTTAGATAATACTATAATTTAAGTAGAGATGATGTTAAGGAAGTTTAGATAAGGAAGTCAAAAAAAAATTTATTTTTTCTGTTACCACTATAAATAAGGAAGTTGACTTGGTTATTGTTGGAGAAAGTACTGTCATCTTGCACAAGCATGTTATTGGTGGAAGACTGAAGTTCTTGTGTATATTCACGTTCTTTGACGAGTGATATAGCAAATGAAGTTACAGTGATACCATGCATGTTACTAGACACTGTAATGATCTTAAAGTCATCTGTGTGGATAAATGGACTTTTACTTCATCCTTGCAATGGAGAATTAGCGTCCCAATCAATGTGTAAGATGGCAGAAATGCTGATGTGAAATTATGTTGGTAATTAATTATCCACGAGAAATAATCTTAAAATCTGTTTGGCACGAATGTCTTCCAGAGGAATCACTCTAAAGTTCATCCTCCATATGTCGATATTTAGTCCTATATTTATACACAGTTAATTGTATTAGGTTTCTTGTTTACATATAGAAAACAGTGCTTTGCTTTAAATGTGTAAGATCTCTACTAATTTAACATTTTCTTAAGTTCTCAAGAAGATTTTTTTTAATGTTTTCTCAGATGTTTTTTTGGTTCTCTTTGATTTGAAAAGTCCCGGTTTCTTTCTAAGTATCAACTCAATAGCAAATCGAACACCTGCTTTTGTACTGTATATCACATGGTTAGCTGCATTGTTCTCTCAATTGAATACTAGCTGATAAGCTCTCAGTAGATTAGAATTGATGAACAAGAAAATGAGGGAATATTTCTCCATGAGGAATCAGAAGATTAAGGGTGCACAAAGCATCTCGCATTCATGCAGGGTCCGGAGAAGGGCCACGCCTCAAGGGGTGCGATGTAGACAACCCTTTCGGTGGAAATAGATGGAGGGGACTGAGCAATCCACATGTTAGCTAACATATCCGGCATTAATTTCCTCAGCCCCTATGTAAGGAGTTATAAGCTCCTTATTCAATAATTCATTATGCTATCTCACACTCCATGCAATTTTTATTTTTATTTTTTAAATCCCAGCTTAAGAATTTATTAGCTTCTCATTTTAAACGGACCATATATTAGCTTCTTATTCAATTTTCTTTTCATGGATTTTCGGTCTTATTCCAATTTAGCAATCTCTGAGAGAGTGATCCTCAACCTTCATATTCTATTCTGTTCCCAATGATATTTCCTGTTTGTATGAATATCTAAAGCTTGACATTTTTCCACATTGGCTGGTTGTTGAGTTAGTAACAGTGATTATTGGATGTAGGTGGCATTTTCTGTTAATGGAGTTATAATTTTGACATTTTTGTGGCTATCCAAGGCAGTTCTTGAGGTAATTCTTCCACAAATTTTCTGTTCTTGTGTGCAATATGGTACCTTACTTCGTAATGTACTTTCTATTCTATAGTCTTCTTTTGACACGTCCTCTGGGCATGTAGGTTTTCAGAATACATTGAGCTTCAAATATTTTAATCATTCAGCATTTTTACTCTTTCAAGCTGAATGGGTCTTGTGCTTGCTGCATTTTATGTGTGTGTGCAGGTGCGCACTCGTTTTGTACATCTTCTGATCAAACAGATATGAGAAAAGATTAACTTATCTGTACTGCACATAGCTGTCATCATAACACGGTCTAGAAGACTCAAATTGTTGTTTGCTTATTACAACATGTAATCTTGTGCTAATTATTGTGCCTATTGTCTGAGAGCGCTTTAAACCAAATAAGGACTCTTACTTCAAAATTGACATGGAATTCATTTGATGATTCATTTGCTTGCAGTAGTGATTTTTGGTTCATTCTCTGACAGAATTCAAAACATTTTGAAGCGTTAGTAGGATGTTACTTCATCTTAGGCTGTGCAGCATGAGAATATTTTCAATCTTACTCCTACTTAGACTATGCACCATTACAGATTACTAATCAAATCTTTACTTCAGCATTTTCCACAGTGTGAAAATAGGTCCTTGTCTTTGTTGATTAAACACTTATTACGGTTGTCTCTGTGAATTGAGTTCCTTGTAATCAGTATGAAAATAAGTGTACCATCTTGTCTTTTTTCACTCGTTAGTTCCCTTGGTCTGGAGGACTTCCTTGTTATAGTGAATAGTCCCTTACAACAACAAGATACCCAGTATTATCCCACACTGTGGGGTCTAGGGAGGGTAATGTGTACGCAGGCCTTACCCGTACCTTGTGAGGATAGAGATGTTGTTTACAGTTCCCTTACTTTGGTCTTTATGGTTTCCAGGTATTTTGCACCCTCGGGAGCGTAATTTTTGCTAGTATCTTACTAATTCGAGGAGTATGGACAGGCATATCATACTTGCAGAATAATCACAACCATAGGACAGACGATGATGATCGTCGTGCATGGAGCAGGGTGCAATCTGCGAGTTAAATGGCCGAATAGTAAAGCTTCAAATGAGATCCCATAGTGTTATTCCTGCTAGATGGGGATGACCCCCTGAAGATTACAGCTACTCTGATGCTATCGGAAACAAATAGCATAGAAATTTTCCTAACCCAATAATTGGGTTAAGGCCCTTTTACGTCTACTGAACTAAATCCCGCGAGGTCGAAGCTGGATCCTTTGGCACACCCATTAAGGAAATACGAACTACTTGAGAAAAAAAAGATGTATTTACTAAATTAACTTTAATTAAAGTTACCTTGATACATTGAAATATGTAAATAAGGATAAATTTTGAAAAAATAAAATTAATTTCTTCTTGATTATGTAGATGAATATTTATTTTGGACCAAAATAAAAGGGTAAAATGATTACTTATTGTGGACCGGAGGGAGTACTGTGGAGGCTATTAGCACCAGAGAACACAGTGTATGTTTATTGGAAAATTTACACGACACAGTAAACATATACTGTATTTATCATTCGTCATTATATTTTTTTTAAAATTAGCATCTTTAGCAATATTTGATTTTATAGCAAATCTACATATAGTGCTGAAATAAAAGATCATTTGTTTTGAACTGAAACAAGAGAACAACAAGTTCTCATAGCTCATTTGGTTAGAGAACCTCCTTAGTAAGTAGAGGTCTTGAGTTTGACTTTTATTAAGAGCATTTTATTTTCTGTATTTTTGTATTTTGCCTTGGTTATATTTATTGCGAGGAATGAATACAGTTGATACAAGTGATATCATTTGTATATGCCCCTATATTCGACTCAAGCATTTTATTTTTTGTATTTTTCCTTTGTTGTATTTGTTGCGTGAACGAATATAGTCAATACATGTTGTATCATTTGTATCGCCCTGTACTTCATATTGGTTTTATTCGTTGCGAGAACAAATACAATTGACACATGATGTGTTTGTTGTGCGTGTGAATACAAGTGATACAAGTTGATAACATTTAAATGATAATTAGGCAAAGTATAATTACACGTGGTAATTATACTCTAAACTGTAGTGCTTTATGAAAGTTTCCCTAAAATTAATTAGGACCAAACTGTAGTGCTATAATTTTAGCTTATGTCAAAGTGTTCTTTGGATAAATTCTCAACAAACTGAATGAACTTTTTAACACTTATAAAATAATTAAATAAGTAACTTTTATGCCACATATTAAACACCAAATCCAAAACACAACGCAATCTTCTAAAGGGATATGTCCTTAATCTACTCAAAGTTGAATTGTTCATCCTCAAAGCAGGTCCCACAAAATACTTGTAAACAACATAATATTCCAACATTGTACTATACTAATAACAAACGAAAAGTTCATATAACTATAGATATTGAGAATTCTGCTACGAAAAAAAAAAGAGAAACACAATCTTTAAAGTGCATGCCAGGATTTTGTGCTTCTTTTTCCCTTACTTTTCATTTCATATTACTCTATTCGGTCCATAATAAATTATCAATTTGCTTTGAGCATATCCATTAAGGAAATATAAACTTCTAGATAAAAATAGTTTGTGTGACTAAACTACCCATAGTTAAATATTGTAACATAATTAATGTGAGAAGTAAAATACTTTTTAGGGATACGTACATAGGGATAATTTTGAAAAAACATATTAAATTTTTTCTTGATAATATAAATGAATACTTATTTTGAACCAAAATAAAAAATAAATTAATCACTTATTGTGAACCAGAAAATACTTTAAATGGATTTTTATTACATATAAGAATAGTTCTCTTCTAATTGAAAAAAGTTCCTAAATTCAATGCACATATCACGCACCATTAAGAATATAGAAAAGAACAAAAAAAAAAAAAAAAAAAAAAAAACTTTGATCTTTAATTTCACCGACTTTTATGGTGCATTTCTACCTGAGCTTTGGTGAAATAAAGCATGGAACGTCAACCAGGACGTGCACACTTGTCGGCGAAGGATATCATTCTAATTACGACATTGCTTGTGTTTTAAGGTATCCGCATTGACTTCCCTCTTTTGCACCATTTAAGGAGACAGTCCTAAGATGAAGGGGAATTAGACTTTCATTTTATTTATCTTCAGTATTCACCAATAAAATATTGTTTCGCCTGTTTTAATACAAACTATATATATATATATATCACTAAACAGTTCCATCACGTAAAAGAAGTATAAGAAATCCATACTCCCTCCGGTTCCTTTAACTGATTTTTTGGCGTAATTAAAAAATTCATCTTTTAGCATTAATTGTTAATGAAATTAATCATGTTAATCTTAATTTGCTCATTGAAAATATAATAAATTACTCTGAGGTTTTTTATTCCAAGGGCAATGTTGAAAAAAAGAAGTCAATTCCTTCTTGATATCTGAAAAAATCAAATATTACTCTATGGATCGCAAAAAAAAAAGCTAAAAAATCATTTAGAGTGAACATGAGGGAGTAATGTTAAACTAGCGTTTGAATGTGTGTGTAACATTACTCCACGAGGATTAATTAATAATATTTTTACTTATCATTCATGTGATTTGAACTTTTAGTCAATTGGTAATAAAGATATTCCACCACCCGAGAGAGACACAAGTTATCGAGCAGTGACTTAGCTTTCTAGCATGATTTGATCACTAATTCGTAAAATTAAGGTCAAGAGATGCTACCACTTAAACCAACCTCTCGCCTGTTAAAGTGAAATTGGGCTTCAATGTTGGCATAACTTTGGAATTAAGCACTACTTGATCCTTAATTCCTCATTGCTTAATTTGGCAAAAGATTAACTTCTACGAGACTAATTTATACCCTTAAAATTTTGTGGTAATTACACTGTGTGATTACAATGTTATTTTTTAGTTTTTTTTCCTTTTTGTTTTTGTTTTAATTTATTTTTTTTATTTCTATTATTTTACTTTTTTAATTGTATTTTTACTTTTTAATTTCTTTTGAAATTTTAAAACATATTTTTCTTTGTACATTATTTATCTTTTATTCCACTACCTTTACTTTTGTGATTTCATGTAATTACTTATATTTTTATTTTATTTTTTTATTATTCTATTTTTTGAAACTACACCTCCTAATATTAGAAATAATGAGCCACTAACAAACTTGGCATATAATAAGTGATGCAATTAAAGTGGAATTTCGTTGTTGAATGTGATTATAAACTTATTATGTTTCCTAATCTTAAATTGTAGTGGAACTTCTTGTTATCATATTGGAATTTGACATATGTTAAACTATTTTTTTTTTGAATTTTGCAATTTTATTATATTCATGATTTCATTTTACTTCTCTTATTAGTATTGGCTCACAGTGCATATTATTCATTTTTAAGTTAGAATTGATACATCAGTTTTGTCAAACATTTGAATAATGTTATGACATTATATTTATAATACTGATTAATTTTATCAAATATGAATTCCATGATTTTCTTATAAAACGTATGTTTTTTTGTTGTTGTAAGTATCTAAACTAAATATTAATTTGAAAAATATATATAAATTATTTTTCATTATTAGTTATAAATATATGATTACTAATTAATGTATATTGATCACGCCCAACTATGTCTTATAAAAAGGACTAAGCGGTCACTGCAAATATAATCCGGTTCAAGTCCAGAGTCGAATCACATAGGGAACTAACCTATTTAATACAACTTTTAGTAATGCTAATGACAAGCTCAGACAATTTCCGGATGCAAGATTTTTATGAATAAACAGTGGAATTTATTTAGCTAATGTAAAATGACAATAAAACTAGCAATAATCAAGAATAAAGTTGAATTCAATGGTAAAAGGATCTAGGGCTATTGACTTCCCCAATTTCCGGATTAATTTTTAACTCTTTAGCTATAATCTCGCCGTAATACTCTATGAGAATTATGAGTTCCGGGTTACCGTAATTATCTCTCGATCAATTACGATAATTTACTAGAAGCATTCTTTCGAACTACTCTAGCTAACAATCTATGCAACTCAAATTATCCCACCAAAGCTTTGTTATTTCTACACTCACTTTAAATTCAAGTAATTAATCTCTTCAATTACCCAAAAGTGGCGTTGTTCAACAACAATCTAACCAAGTATTCTTTCTCAAGCAACACAAGGCAACTAGTCACAATTAATCAAGGGCCCTTTTAATTAACCACAATACAAAACGTAGTTGAACAGTCATGGAGCAAACATGACTCGATTATATCAAAATAGAGTTAAAATTCCATCCAATAATTGGTTCCATCAACCCTAGATTAAAGGTTTAGCTACTCATACTAATACAAAGTATAGCAATAATATGATTCATGATTCACAATGATAAGTAGGAAAAAGAAGAAATAAACTCTAAAGAATTGCTTGATCTCATTTTCCTTGTTTTTGCCTCCAATTATGTCTAAAACAAGCCTCCAATTATGTCTAAAACAAGCCTCATCTGACTTCTGGGCGAGTTTGGGCTCTTATAGGTTTAGGTTAATTGCTCAGGAATTTACACAAAAGCCCCTGCAACTCGTCGCTCTTAAAAACCCATCCGCTGTCGCGGACTCAACCGCGGTCTCGATCGCAGACTTGCACTGCTTCACTATTTTCATCCGCGTTCCTGCGCGCCCAGGTCGTGGACCTGCCTTTTGCATTTTTCTTTGTTTTCCTCGCTCTTTTCCATCCGGGCTATCATTTGATTGGCCTTGTATATTCATAATTGACTCCAAAACGCTCTTTATCTTCCTCCTAGCTCGGAGTGGCTCCTGCAAAGCATAAATTTTTCAATTAGAGCATTTTGTTATCTTTTAATATTTAAAATTAGAAAGTGCGGTTAAATTAGATTATAAATAGCATCTACATTGCATAATATAGGCTACTATCAACACCCCACACTTAAACCATTGCTCGTCCTCGAGCAAAAAAACCACACTCTACAGGCCTAACTTCACTAAGCAACTTCCCTACTCATCGTACCAAGAATATTTCACAATGGTCAACTACATTAGCGTAACATCCACACCTCAAAAGTGGACTCTCTCTAGCCGTGCAATGTCCCTAACCGGCTTACTTACTCTAAGTCAGAGGTCCAGACTTACCTCCCTTGCATGAATCAAGTGCCTGCTCACCACAAAAGAGTTATTTCATAATCAATACAATTCACACACACTGAGAACTTCAAATAAACAAGATTCGCTCACCCTCAGAAAGAACGTTCTTGTGCCACAGAAAACGCACTATATGCTTTCCCTTAGTGTACTACTCTATTAATCGAGCTCATTCAGTCTAAGATCAATTAGGACTTTATTTGTATGTAATGTAGACTGTAGGTCGAGTAGGATACATTTAGATATAAGAGTGACTACACCTCCCTAAGCACTTTAATACATATATTTTACATCCAAACTCATACTTATGTCAAACCACAATTCCACCTTTTCATCAATATGTCATACCTCAAGCTTCTTTAAGCACAATTATATCAAAGGCCACCACCATCAAAGACTATTCTTTACACAATACACAAAAAATTTCTTCTTTTTTTTTCCAATTCAGGTGGCTTTTAGCATTACTTTTCAGCACAGTGCACCTTTCTCCTTATTTTATCAGCTCCACTCAAAAGCCAAACAAACCACCCCACACTTTAACTTTTACATAGTTCATCACAAATCAAGTGCTTATAAGAGGTGACAAGGTTCAAATAGATGGACAATTCAAAATTTGGGTAAGGCTTGTAATGTGGTTGCCAAAGATACAGGATTACAGGCTCAAAGGGGTTAACTATGGTATATAGCAATTAGGTGGGTGGAACATGTATATATATGGTTCAACAAAGAAATACTATATCACTTCCTAGGCCAAATAAGACTACCATTTCGCTTTGCAAACACACGGGACAAGTTCTAGGCGTTAAATGTTAGCACAGAATACACAAAGCCTCACACACACATGGCACATGACTCAATCCAGTTTAAATCATCAGACACTCTGCTCAAGGTGCTTTAGCCAAATCAAGAACACACATTTTAAGGCCTTCTCAAAAGAGTCAACCAATGAGCCTAAGTGTCTATATTCAAGGCACCATGGAGTTAAGGGATCCTATTTCAATTTTGTCCCTCGCCCATAAATTCCTAACTAAAAATAAAAAAAACCTAACTACACCCAGTTCAAATAAAACCCTTGGAAAAGAACCGTGGTTTAAAGAAAAAGCAAGGGGGAGTTGATACACAACTACAAAACCAAAATCTTTTTGTTTTTTTTGTTCGACTTTAGTCCCTCAAGAAACCCGTCGAGTTGTATCCATCGTCGGTCTAATTCGAAGTTAACTTAACACAAGAAACTACAAAACAATTTTATACATATACAACAATTTACAACATCATCCCCCACCCCACACTTAAAAAATTGGCATGTCCCCATGTCAAAAAAAATTTAAAGCAAGGTAAGGTAAGGGGACTTCCTTGGTAACTCAGTCCTGGTCGAAGAAAGTGCCAGGGTCGAGGTGACAAGATCGTCCTAGAGCCCGCAGCCAACCCATAATCTTCTTTTCGGACTTCGCATTTTGAGTAGCCAGAGCATCAACTCTAGTACCTAGGTCTGTGACCGAAGTGCGCAGCCCTGCCTTATCCTACTCCAAAGCTGTCAGGCGGGTACTCCGGCGGGCCTGAGATGGACCTGCCTCATCTAGTATCTGCACCATTTGGGGTGAGGCATGCATAGCCTCCTCCTGACCATCATCGTCACTCTCAGACTCATCCGAGGTGTCATCGCGAGCAGCTCCAGGTGCCACCGGATCCTTCACGATGATTACTTTGCTTGCTCGGAGCAGCCTCCTTTGGCACCTTCCCATCTATGTTGAGGTTCTCGGGAACTCTCGCCGCTTGGCACAATCTGGTGACTATAGATGGAAACTAGAATCCATACTTCTTCTCGGATGAGCGGATGAACATTTCCGCCTAGATGATCCTGGCCACATCAAAATCTCGGCTATTCACAAAACACCAAATCGCTGCCGCCCTAGGTCCATTTACATCAGTGATGTTGTGCGATGGCAGCAAACGATTGTTGATTATGGTAAGCCAACACTTCGCCTCCCAAGTGAGGGATGATAAATTCAAGACGCTCCCAGGTGTAACCCATGCTACCTCCTTGCCCGACACACAAATGGTTTGGATGAATAGATTCCAAGTGACGGGCTTTTGCTGGTATGTCTCATAAAAATCTTCACCTCCATCGAAAACCGGCAACCTATACACTCATCTGATGGCATCGAGTGAAGCATACACCCTTGTCTGTCGCACTATGCAGATCCGGTCTTGATGTTTCGGGCAATTGGCATAAAATTCTCGCACCAGCATCATGTTGCCTTCCTCCGGCTCTTCAAAGAATATGTCAAGTCGGTGCCTTATCAATTCCCGATACATGTGTGCGCATTCAACCTGGAGAGCGGCCCTGTCAATGGCTCTCTCGGCTACAGGCTTCTTCGACGCCTTCCCACTAAATCGCTCCTGAGCTTTTCTAGATACAAACCGGCGTATTGGCTCGTGTTAGTTGGTGCCCAAGCTCTAGAGGAACCTCCCGGTCCACTGGCCGAGGATCCTGTAGCACGTCTCTTCTGGGAGGGATTCATGATACCTGACAAAACAAGTGCCATTATGAGTAGGGGTGCGAATTATGTGAACCTCGGGCGATTACTCAGACTTCACCGGCACCATGGTCACAATTGCATTTAAAGCTCATTGAGGCAAATCCACAAACACCTAGTGTGCATATGGCTGTAAAGTAACACAAATAACCCCATGGAGTTACCAAGCCTCCCATATCACATCTAATGGCCTCACACACCCATCTCTACCACAAACCACCTCTAATACAAAAAGTCATGATTTTTCCTACCCATTATATACACTAGCAACTAACAAGAAGAAAAAATTAAGCTAAAATCAGTACCAAAAATTTGAAAATAAAACTACAAAAGAAAGAAAACTAAGAAGGAAGAGAGAAATCATGTACTTACTTGAGATTCTTGAGACAATGGAGGTGGGATCGTTGTTAATGGAGAGAGGATGAGAGAATGAGAGATTTTTTATGTTAGAGGGGGAAGATGGGGGAAGGGGAGTCGTGTGTTTTGAGAATTTGAGGGGGAGAGGGAGAGTTAGAGTAGAAGAGGGGGAAGAAGAAAGGGGAAAGTGGGGAGGGAATTAGGGGTGTGTGCGTGTTATTTGGGGGGGGATTAGGTTTTAGGGTGAATTAGAAAAGAAAATACAAATAATATAAAATAAAACAAAAAAATAAAAAAATCTTACCTGACGTCTGCCCCGTCCGCGCCCAGCTCTGCGGTTGCGGACACTGGGCAGAAACTGTGACTACTTCTGCGCCCCGTCCGCAGTCGCGGATCACTGTTCCGAACATTTTTCTATTTTCTTCAATTTTTACCTCTTCTGGGGTTAGCTTTTGATCCCGACTCCTTCCGATGTGCCCAAATCTTTCCCTGCGCACTAGTAGTTTGGTTAATATCGTTCACATCAAATATAACACAAAATAAAAACAAAAGAGGATCATGGGTTGCCTCCCAAGAAGCGTCTGATTTAATGTCGCGGCACGATGAAGGCTTTGATAGTCACCCCTCATTCGCGTACTGGGGCTCTTCCAAAGTTACTATCACTTTATCCCTTTTTTCTTCGGCCATTCCAAGGTATTTTTTCAACCTTTTCCCATTCACTGTGAAGTTATTATCCCATCTTCTGACTCAATCTCCAAAGCTCCACTTAAGAACATTTGCACCACTCTGAAGGGTCCTGACCATCGGGACTTCAACTTACCCGGAAACAATCTCAATCTCGAGTTGTATAACAACACTAGCTCTCCAAGTTTAAAGTGCCGATTTAAGATGTTGTTATCATGCATTAGTTTCATCCTTTCTTTGTATAGTTTAGCACTCTCGAATGCCTGGAACCTGAATTCCTCGAGCTCATGTAACTAGTGACTCTGCTGGTGCCTACTCTCTCCATATCCAAATTCAACTGCCTCAATGTCCACAGTGCTTTATGTTCGAACTCTACCGGAAGGTGGCATGCCTTTCCAAACACCAACTTGTACGGTGACATATCCATTAGAGTTTTGACTGATGTGTGGTATGCCCACAATGCATCATCCAGCTTCTTTGCCCAATCGGTCTTTGTTGCATTCACTGTTTTTGTAAGGACACTTTTAATTTCCTTATGGGACACTTCAACTTGCCCGCTTGTTTATGGGTGGTACGAGAGGTTACTTTGTGGCGAACTTCATACTTTTCCAATAGGCTTGCAAACGCTATATTGCAAAAATGGGTTCCACCATCACTGGTTGGGAGAGCCACTGCTTAGACACACTGGGAGACATATTCAACTGCTACCAATTTATATTTGTTACCATATGAGCTGAAGAACGGCCCCATAAAGTCGATCCGCCACATGTCAAAAACCTCCACCTCTTGAATTGTGGTCATTGGAATCTCGTGATGGCGAGATATGTTGCCTGTCATTTGGCATTCATCGCAACTTTTAACCCAAACATGGGCATCCTTGAACAGGGTATGCCAATACAATCCCGATTCCAACATTTTTGCTGCTATCCGGATTCCTACAAAGTGTCCACCATATGGTGAAGCATGGCAAGCCTGCAAAACAGAAGGTTGATATTTATCGGGGATACACCTCCGGATCATGTTATCAACATATATCTTAAAAAGTAGGGGTCCATCCCAATAATAAGATCGACAATAACGGAAGAAATTTTTCTTCTAAATTGAGGAGAGACCATAAGGTACAATACCTCTTGCTAAGTAATTAGCAATATCAGCATACCATGGCGCCTCCTCCATTTTCACAACAAGTAATTGTTCATCCGGGAATTTCTATATGATATCTTCAACCTCCATTCTCTTTTCTGCTCCTTCCAAACTCGAGAGGTGGTCTGCCACTTGATTGTTTGTCCCCTTTTTGTCACAGATTTCTTGATCGAATTCTTGTAGCAAAAGAACCCAGCGAATCAAGCGTGGCCTTGACTCCTTCTTTGCTATCAAGTACCTAATTGTTGCATGGTCAGTATAAAGAATAACTTTTGAGCCAATTAAGTACGACCTGAATTTGTCAAAGGCAAAAACTACAGCGAGCATTTCCTTTTCCATGACAGTGTAATTAAGTTGTGCACCACTGGGCGTCCTGCTTGCATAGTAGATCGGGTGCATCATCTTCTCCTTGCGTTGCCCCAAGACTGCTCCTATAGCATAATCATTGGCGTCGCACATGAGATCGAATGGTTGCTCCCAGTTGGGTGCAACAATGATGGGTGCAATCACCAATCTCTTCTTCAGCTCCTCAAAGGCCAACCTGCAAGCATCAGAAAACACAAAGGGCTGGTCTTTTTCAAGTAGCTTACATAAGGGGTTAGCAATTTTGGAAAAATCCTTGATGAACCGGCTATAGAACCCGGCGTGCCCAAGGAAACTTCTCACTTCCTTTAACGAAGCGGGTGACTACGCTTCTCAATAACATCAACCTTGGCATGGTCGAATTCAATTCGCTTTTTGGACACTCGATGCCCCAACACTATTCCTTCTTGTACCATAAAATGGCACTTATTTTAATTCAGCACCAGATTTTTCTCCACACATCTTTTGAGCACTCTTCTTAATTTTTGAAGACAATATTTGAATGATTCCCCTACCACGGAGAAATCATCCATAAACACCTACATAATGTGCTCAACCATGTCAGTGAAAATGGCTAACATTCACCGTTGGAATGTAGCCGGTGCATTTCAAAGTCCAAAGGGCATTCTCCAAAAGGCAAAGATGCCATACGGACAAGTGAATGAAGTTTTCTCTCTATCTTCCAGGTCTATTGAGATTTGGTTATACCCCGAGTATCCGTCCAAGAAACAGAAGTGGGATCGCCCAGCTAACCTGTCCAACATCTGGTCATGAAAGGTAAGGGGAAATGGTTCTTCCGGGTGGCTGTGTTCAATTTCCGATAGTCCATGCAAATCCTCCACTTCGTGATTGTACGAGTTGAGATTCTTCTCATACTGTACGACTATCATTCCTCCCTTTTTCGGCACACAATGGACAGGACTGACCCAATTGTTATCAGAATGGGGAATATGATACCCGCATCCAACCACTTGATCACTTCCTTCTTTACTACTTCTTTCATATTCGGGTTCAACTGTCATTGATGTTATCTGGAAGGTTTGTGCCCCTATTTCAGAAGAATCTTGTGCATGCAGAAGGCTGGGCTAATACCCTTTTATGTCTACCATGGTCCAACCAATGGCAGTCTTAGATTCTTGCAATACTTTCAATAATTGCTCTACCTGCACAGCTAGCAAACCAGATGATAATAACAAGCAAAGTAGAATTGGGACCCAAGAAAGCATACATGAGGTGGGTTGGAAGCGGTTTCAAGTCCAGCTGCGGAGGCTCTTCTATTGATGGTTTTGCAGGTGGTGTTTCTCTCTCTTCTAAGTGTAGGGACTCGAACTGGGGTTCCCTTTTCCAGAATCCTTGACCTTCGAGAGCTATGACCCACTCTGCCAACCCTTCACCTTCCATCTCTTCCAAGTTCGCCAAGCAGGCTCCCAATGAATCCTTAACATTAAGGGTCTCATCCTCTTCTTGCAGTATCACATCCACGGCCTCCACTAGTGAACAATTTGCAAATTCACTGGGCCTCCTCATGGATTGTTGAACATTGAATATTATTTCTTCATTGTTCAACCTCATTTTTAGTTCTCCAGTCTCGCAATCAATCAATGCTCTCCCAGTGGCTACGAATGGCCTTCCTAGAATGATGGGTATCTCCTCATCTACCTGACAGTCAAGAATAACAAAGTCTGCAGGGAATACAAATTTCCCCACTTGCACAAGCACATCATCAAGAATTCATGTTGGTCTTTTAACCGTGTGATCAGCTAGTTGCAGCAACATCGAGGTCGGCCTAGCTTTGCCAATGCCCAGTTTTGTATAGATTTCCAAGGGCATCAAGTTTATGCGGGCTCCCAAGTCACACAATTTTTAGCAAAATCATAACTCCCAATAGTACATGGGATAGTGAAGCTACCTGGATCAGACACCTTTTGGACCATTGGTCTTATCACTACCGCGCTGCAGGTCTGTGTTAGAGTTACAGTGGATAAGTCCTGGAAGTCAAATTTCTGCGACATCAGGTCCTTCATTATTTTTGCATACCCTGGCATTTCCCTCAAAGCATCCATCAGTGGAATATTCCATTGAATCTGGCGAAGCATTTCCATGAATTTCCTGTATTGATCATCTTTATTTTTTTTTCCCAATATCTGAGGGAATGGTGTGGGAGTCAATCTCTGCCCACTGCTTGATGTCTTTTCTTTGTTGGAATCTTCTGGCATAAGAGGTGCTACCTGTTTTGAGACTTGTTCACCTTCTTTTGCCTTACCCTTGTCAACTTGTGCCTGTTCAACTACCACCTCGGTGAGCTCTACTGATTCATCTGCCTCTAATGTAACTGGAGTGGTTGGCGTAGTCTCTTTTCTAGATTGATCAACTTCTTGCTCTCTGTCTAAATCTCTTCCATTCCTAAGACTCACTGCCATTAGCTGATTTGGGTTTTGCTACTTTGGGTTAATATTTTTATCTGCCGGCAATGTTCCTTAGGGGCGATTGTTTAAGGCCATGGACAACTGTCCCAGTTGAGTTTCAATGCCTTTGATTGTTGAGTCATGTGCTGCTAACTTTTCTTGCATCTTACCATTTGTTCCAATGAGTTGTTTTAGCATGCCCTTGATTTCTACCATGTTGCCGTCCTGTTGTTGATGAGGTGGTTGGTATGCCAACTGTTGCTGGTGTTGCTGTTGATAGCCCCGTTGCCTTTGATACGGCACAACTTGGCCTTGTGGTTGTGCACCTCCAAGTTGTGGCATGTTAGGTCTGTACAGCTGATTTGGTGATGGCCCCCATTATTGCCCTCCTTGCCTCTGACCCCCAAAATTATTGACATAATTCATGTCTTATCTGAAGCCCTGGTCGTCATTCTCTCCACTCCATGAGCACACATCAGACTGGTTTATGCAAGGGGTGCATAATCCTCCATTTGTTGTATCAACAATGTGCACTTTCTTTGTACCCATCTCGTCAATCTTCTTTGTCAGTATGCTCATCTAAGTCATGAGCGTGGCTATGTTCTCTGCATGGGAATTGTTTGGGTCAAGAGCAACAGAATGCACTACTGGTGTCAGTGTCGTACCTCTAGTCATCCATCCTGAATTTTGAGCCATCTTATCGAGAAGAATCTTTCACTCTGTGAATCTCTTGCTCAGAAATGCACCCCCAGCTGAAGCATCTACATTGGCTTTCAAACTGTCTGCCAAACCCATGTATAATCTTTGTGCAACCATCTGGTCTAGAATGCCATGGTGTGGACACTTCACTAGCATCCCTTTGAACCTCTCCCATGTTTCCTGGAAGGTTTCAGTAGGTTTGTGCTTGAACTGCAATAGCATCAATCAGCGTTGCAGTCTTGTTGGGAGGATAAAACTTGTTTAGGAACTACTTAACTAATTCCTCCCAATTGGAAATAGAGTTTATTGGGAGCGAATTCAGCCAAGTTTGAGCTTCTCCAGCCACAGAGAATGGGAACAGTAATAGCTTGATGGCTTCCGGAGTCACATTCAGCTGTCTTTGGGTCACACATATTGACAGATATATTTTTAGATGTTGTTGGTGATCTGGAATGTCTCCGCTTGTATCTGGGGTACAACAATGGTGGTGGCCAGGTAGTCAGCAGTTGGTTGTGCCCAATCATAAAGAGCAGTTTTTTGGCACAAGAGGTGCCACCACTCCATTGTTTGGGTCAACCCGATTATTCCGATTGTTTCCATCGACATCATCCACGTTATCCATTTCAATTTCGAGTTGGTGTTTTTCTTGTAACTATTTTTTCTTCTTGTTGGCTCAATGTAATGCCCTGAATATTTTCTCAGGGTCTAAGAGTCCTTTGAAAAGTTCGCCAGTCCTCGAAGAGCTTCTAGGCATACACCTGAGTCACAAGAGAGTTCAAACGTGAGAATTTCAATGGAAAATTTTTTAACATCGTATAAAATTGATCTAAACTAAAAATCCTAGCAATTCTTCTAAGTTGTAATAAATAACAACGTTAGTTCCCCGGAAATGGTACCAAAATTTGATCACGCCCAACTATGCCTTATAAAAAAGACTAAGCGGTCGCTGCAAATATAATCCGGTTCAAGTCCGGAGTCAAATCCCACAGGGAACTAACCTATTTATTACAACTTTTAGTAATGCTAATGACAAGCTCAGACAACTTTCGAATGCAAGATTTTTATGAATAAACAGTGGAATTTATTTAGCTAATGTAAAATGACAATAAAACTAGAAATAATCAAGAATAAAGTTGAATTCAATGGTAAAAGGATCTAGGGCTATTGATTTCCCCAATTGCCTGATTAATTCTTAACTCTTTAGCTATAATCTCGTTGTAATACTCTATGAGAATTATGAGTTCCGGGTTACCGTAATTATCTCTCGATCAAGTACGATAATTTACTAGAAGCATTCTTTCGAACTACTCCATCTAACAATCTACGCAACTCGGAATTATCCCACCAAAGCTTTGTTATTTCTAAACTCACTTTAAAATTCAAGTAATTAATCTCTTCAATTACCCAAAAGTGGTGTTGTTCAACAACAATCTAACCAAGTGTTCTTTCTCAAGCAGCACAAGGCAGCTAGACACGATTAATCAAGGGCCTTTTTACTTAACCACAATACAAAACATAGTTGAACAATCATAGAACAAACACGGTGTGATGACCCAAAAAGTCATCTCTCATTTTATAAGTCAAATCTGTGTTCCGAGACCTTAAAGACCTCCTTTTATCTCACTTCATTTTGCATGCGCCGCCCAGGTGTATATCCGGGAAGCTTTTATGTGAAAAAACTGGAAAAAAAATGTTAATTTTGCCTTTAGTATTGAATTTAAGTTTACTTTGTCAACATTTTGGGTAAACGGACCCGGACTCGTGATTCAACGGTCTCGGAGGGTCCATAGGAAAATATGGGACTTGGGCCCGGAATTGAATTCCGAGGTCCCAAGCTTGAGAAACAAATTTTTGAAAGAAATTATTTTACTAAAATTATAAGAGTCTTTGGAAATTTGATAATGTTTGAAATTGATGGTATCGGACCCGTATTTTGGTTCCGGAGCCCGGTACAGGTTTAATATAGTATTTGAGTGGTGCCTGTAAAATTTGGTAAGAAACAGAGGTCATTTAACGTGATTCGGACCCGTAGTTGTGAAATTTTAAACTTTGAAAGTCTTGAGATTTTTCTTTGAACTCTATGCTAAGTACGTTGTTTAAGATGTTATTTTGGCGATTTGATCGCAACAGTAAGTCCGTAGGATGTTTTTAAGGTTGTGTACATGTTTGGTTTGGAGCCCCGAGGGCTCGGGTGAGTTTCGGATAGGTTCCGGGGTGTTTAGAATTGAAAAATCACTGCTGGTGCACCAGTTCTGGTGTGCCCGCACCTTCGAGCCTAGGGCCGCAGGTGCGGACCTTCAGACGCAGGTGCGGTCCAGCTCAGCCAGCCCCCTTTCCGCAGGTGCGACAAAAATTCCGCAAAAGCGGATACACCTCCGCAGGTGCAGCCCTCAGTGGCCTTTCCCATTTCTGCAGGTGCGACCATTTTTCCGCACCTACGTAAGCGCAGGTGCGGGGATCGGGCAGTGTGTTTAAGTTAAAGCTTCATCCGATTATATTTTCACTTCTTCACAAAAATAGAACACCAAGGGAGATTTTCTCAAGAGATTTCTTCCCAAATCATAGGTAAGTGTCCACTAACTAATTTCCTTCAACTTCCTAATGTTTTTCATCAATTATCATCAAGAATCCTAGGGTTTTAAGGGTAGAAAATTGGGGGTTTGGGTAGAGTTAGGGCTTTTTGAATAATTTGAATTTAGACCTCGTTTTGAGGTCGAATTTCGAAACTAATTACATATTCGGGCTCGTGAGTGAATGGGTGATCGGTTTTTGGTTTGAACCTCGAGTTTTGACCAAGCGGGCCCGGGGTCGATTTTTGACTTTTAGGAAGAATGATAGAAAATTCATAATTAATCATTGGGGTTGAATTATTTAGCATTTATTGATATTATTAAGCTAATTATGTCTAGATACAATTGGATTGGAGGTGAATTCTAAGGGGAGAGAGGTAATTGAGGCTTGAGTTTGTCGTGGAATTTGAGGTAAGTGTTTGGTTTAACCTTAGCTTGAGGGAATAGGTGTTGTGTCCTATTTTCTATGTATAAGTATCAAGTTCAACGTATATGTGAGGTGATGAGTACTTATACGTTGGTGTCAAGTATGCCCGTGAGTGTAATATTGTGATTTATATGATTTTTCATTAAGTAATACTTGAGTTTCACTTTATAGCTATCCATTTTGGTGGAAATTCCTTGATATTGAACTGTGTTGAGTATTGGTTTTAGTTGAATATTTTTCTGTGAAGTTATGCACTAAGTGAGATTGGTTATAGTTGTTTTTCCCTTGCTGGGATGGTATTGATTCCACTGTTGGCTCCCTTGCCAGGACATTATTGTGTTAGTTTTGTTTACTCTGTTAATTTCCTTGTTGGATTGCTGTCATTTGATGTGTTTGGGTGAGGAAGAGTGAGAAAGCACGAAGGGTGATGTCGTGCGTGAGATTGTGAGTGAATGTTAATGCACGAAGGGTGATGCCGTGCCGATATTGTGATTGTAAAAACACGAAGGGTAATGCCGTGCCACGATATGAGTGATAATGCACGAAGAATAATGTTGTGCCATGATTATGTGAGGTAAAAGCACGAAGGGTGATGCCGTGCTGAATATATTGATTCTAATGGTGAGGACGAGAGTAAAAGCAAGAAGGGTGATGTTGTGGACTTGTTTTGTATTACTATTTCTGTTGCTTAAATAGATATCTAATTTGTGCCTTATCTCGTTATTTCCATTATTTGATATTTCCTCCCCTCATCATGTTCCCCTTTCCTTTATGCTTAGTTGCTTATTCCCCGTTGTATTATTTTCTCCGTATACTATTAAACTGCACAGGTTGATTTTGGTTGTCGTGTCCTAGCCTCGTCACTACTTCGCCGAGGTTCGGCTCGGCACTTACTCAGTACATGGGGTCGGTTGTACTTATGCTACACTCTGCACTTTTGTGCAGATCCCGGTATTGGACTCTTCGGACCTTTGATCAGGGTTGTTGCCATCAGTCCACCGGAGATTCCGAGGTGGTTCTGCATACGTCCGCAAGCCTTGGTGTCCCCTCCTATTTCATTTCTATTTTTTTCTTATTTACTTCTGAGACATATATGTACTTGTATTTTGTTCAGACTTCTATTTGTAGTATTCATAGACGGTCTGTGAGATTGTGACACCTGTTCTGGGAGTACTTTGGTTCTGGATTTCGTATTAGTATTATGTCAAACTGATGAATCATGTTATTAACGTATGTTCTAAATTATGTGATTTTATTATAAAGTCTGGTAAATTGTTAGAGGTGAAGGAATAAGGTAATTAATCAGTAACATTGGCTTGTCTAGCAGGTTCAATGTTAGGCGTCATCACGGTCCCGACGGTGGGAAATTCGGGTCGTGACAAGTTGGTATCAGAGCACTAGGTTGCTTAGGTCTCACAATTCACAGACAAGCTTAGTAGAGTCTGAGGGATCAGTACTTAGTAGAGTCTGAGGGATCAGTACGGAGACATCTGTGCTTATCTCCCAGAGGCTACAAAGTTTAGGAATGACTTCACATCTATTCTTCTCTGTCGTGCGATTTGATATCTCAAAACTAACTGAATTTCTGCTCTATTCTCTCGCAGATGGCGAGAACACGTGCTTCTTCATCCACAGATCAGCAGCCCGAGTCTCCAGTTACAGCTCCTACGAGGGGCCGGGGACGAGGCTGAGGCCGTGCTAGAGGCCGAGGCAGGGGTAGAGCTCAGCCCAGAGCAGCAGCCCCAGTGGCGGAGCCTCAGGTAGAGTTTGTTGATGAGGTTCCTGCCCAGACAGTCTAGGTTGGGCCAGCTCAAGTTCCCGAGGGGTTCATTGCCACCCCAGTACTCCAGGATGCTCTGGTCCGTCTAGTGGGCCTCATGGAGAGTGTGGCTCAGGCAGGTTTGCTTCCTGCAGCACCAGTCGTCTATCAGGCTAGGGGAGGAGCCCAGACTCCCGCTACTTGCACTCCGGAGCAGTTGGCTTCTCAGTTTCAAACTCTAGTAGCTCAGCCAGCTGGGGTAGTTCAGCCGGGTATTGTGGCCCAGACCGGTGATAGGGAAGCTATGTTTGCTGATGCTTTGTGGAGGTTGGACAGGTTCACCAACATTTTCACTACTACTTATAGCGGTGCATCTTCAGAGGATCCCCAGGACTATTTGGATAGTTGTCATGAGGTTCTACGGAACATGGGGATAGTGGAGACCAATGGGGTTGACTTTGATACCTTTCGTCTGTCAAGTCCCGCCAAGACTTGGTGGAGAGATTATTGTTTGGCCAAACCAGTTTGATCATCGGCCTTGACTTGGACCCAGTTCACTCAGTTATTTCTGGAGAAGTTTCTTCCTATCGTTCAGAGAGAGGATCTTCAGAGGTAGTTTGAGCGTCTCCAGTAGTGCTCTATGGCCGTCACTCAGTATGAGACCAGATTTGTTACATTGGCCCCACATGATATTATGATACTTCCCACCGAGCGAGAGAGGGTGAGGAGATTTATTTAAGGACTAGCTCAGCCGATCAAATTACAGATGGCCAAGGATACAAGGAGTGAGATTTCTTTCTAGGATGCAGCCAATGTGGCCAGACGAGTTGAGATGGTTCTGTTGTAGGGGGTGGTCAGGGATCTGACAAGAGACCCCATCATTTTGGCAGGTTCAGTGGCGCCTCATCTGGAGGCACGGATTCTTTTGGTAGGGGCCATCCTCCTAGGCCGTTTCATTTGGCACTTCAGGTTTCCCACAGTGCTCCAGGTGGTCATCGTTCCCATATGCATTATTTTGATCAGTTGCCCTACAGTGCACCATCAGCTCCTATCAGTGTACCGCCGCTTCAGAGTTTTCAGGGTGGTTACTCAGGTCGTCAGGGTTAGTTTCAGGGTCAGCAGCCGAGGGCTTGTTATACTTGTGGTGATCAGAGGCACATTGCTAGATTTGACCTCGAGCCTCGAGCAATTCTCAGCACCAGGGTTCTCGTGCTATGGTTCACGCACCAGGTGCTCCACCTCCCGCTCAGCCAGGCAGAGGTGGGGGTCGAGGTGTTAGAGGTGGAGGTCAGGCAGTTAGAGGTGGAGGCCAGGCTACTAAGGGTAGAGGTCAGCCAGTAGGAGGTCGTCCCAGGTACGTAGTTCAGATGGGTGGGGGCCATCCCCTATGTTATGCTATTCCATCCAGACCTGAGGCTGAGGCCTCCGATGCAGTTATCACGGGTATGGTTTCAGGTTTCAGCAGGGATGCTTCGGTTTTATTTGATCTGGGGTCCACATTTTCCTATGTGTCATCTTACTTTGCTCCTTATTTGATTATGCCTCGTGATTCTCTGAGTACTCATGTATATGTGTCTACACCGGTGGGTGATTCTATTGTGGTAGATCGTGTCTACCGTTCA
Organism: Nicotiana paniculata; assembly: GCA_005239505.1. Classification (NCBI taxonomy): domain Eukaryota; kingdom Viridiplantae; phylum Streptophyta; class Magnoliopsida; order Solanales; family Solanaceae; genus Nicotiana; species Nicotiana paniculata. The sequence goes on from ML346273.1 coordinate 49,711, forward strand.
TGTGTAGTGGTTATTAGTGGTCTTGAGACTAGTGTAGATCTTCTACTTCTTGATATGGTAGATTTTGATGTTATTTTGGGGATGGATTGGTTGTCGCCCTATAATGCCATACTGGACTGTCATGCCAAGACTGTGACCTTAGCATTGTCGGGGTTGCCTCGATTGGAGTGGAGAGGGACTCCTGGTTATTCTTCCAGCAGGGTTATCTCATATATGAAGGCTCGGCGTATGGTCGAGAAGGGGTGTTTGGCCTATTTGGCCTATGCGATTCTAGTGTCGAGGTTCCTTCCATGGAGTCTGTTCCCATTGTCCGTGAGTTTCCAGAGGTGTTTCCTTCAGACCTGCTAGGTATGCCACCCGACAGGGATATTGACTTTTGCATTGAGTTGGCTCCGGGAACTCAGCCCATTTCTATCCCGCCATATCGTATGGCCCCGCCAGAGTTGAAGGAGTTGAAAGAACAGTTGCAAGATTTGCTTGATAAAGGATTCATTAAGCCTAGTGTCTCGCCCTGGGGTGCGTTGGTGTTGTTTGTTAAGAAGAAGGATGGGTCGATGAGGATGTGTGTAGATTATCGGCAATTGAACAAGCTTACCATCAATAACAAGTATCCATTGCCGCGAATTGATGATTTGTTTGAACAACTTCAGGGGGACAAGGTATTTTCGAAGATTGATTTGAGATCTGGCTACCACCAGTTGAGGATTAGGGCATCCAATGTCCCTAAGACAACTTTTCACACTTGGTACAGGCATTATGAGTTCTTAGTGATGTCATTCGGGTTGACAAATGCCCCAGCTGCTTTTATGGACTTGATAAACCGAGTGTTCAGGACTTATTTGGATTCCTTCATGATTTTCTTCATTGATGATATTCTGATTTATTCCCGCAGCCGGGAGGAGCATGAGCAGCACCTTCGAGTCGTTCTCCAAGCTCTGAAGGACAGTCAGTTATATGCCAAGTTTTCGAAATATGAGTTTTGGTTGAGTTCAGTTGCATTTCTGGGTCATGTTGTATCAGCAGAGGGCATTCAGGTGGATCCCAAGAAGATTTCAGCGGTCAAGGATTGTCCTAGACCCACTTCAGCCATAGAGATCTGGAGTTTCTTGGGTTTGGCGGGCTATTACCGTCGGTTCGTGGAGGGGTTTTCATCTATTGCAGCCCCGATGACCAGGTTGACTCAGAAGGGTGCCCAGTTCAGGTGGTCAGAGGAGTGTGAGGCGAGTTTCTAGAAGCTCAAGACAGCTTTGACTACGGTGCCGGTGTTGGTTTTCCCACAGGTTCAGGGCCATATACTGTGTATTGTGATGCATCTCGGGTTGGACTTAGTGCAGTGTTGATGTAGGATGGCAAGGTTATTGCATATGATTCGCGTCAGTTGAAGATCCACGAGAAGAATTATCCAGTTCATGATTTGGAGCTAGCAGCCATTGTTCACGCGCTGAAGATTTGGAGGCATTATCTATATGGCGTGTCATTTGAGGTGTTCACGGATCACAAGAGCTTGCAATATTTGTTCAAGCAAAAGGAGCTAAATTTGAGGCAGAGGAGATGGTTGGAGCTGTTGAAAAACTATGACATCACCATCGTATATCATCCGGGGAAGCCCAATGTGGTGGCCAATGCTTTGAGTGGAAGTCAACCAGTATGGGTAGTCGTGTATATATTTCGGTCGGGGAGATACCGCTTGCTTTGGATGTTCAGGCTTTAACCAATCGGTTCATGAGATTGGATTTTTCTGAGCCTGGTCATGTTCTAGCTTATACAGTTGCTCGTTCTTCATTATTTGACTGTATTCGAGATCGGTAGTATGATGATCCTCATTTGTGTGTCCTTAGGGACACGATGCAGCACGGTGGTGCCACGCAGGTTACCGTTGGTGATGATGGATTTTTACGGATGCAAGGTCGTATTTGTGTGCTTAATGTGGATAGACTTCATGAGTTGATTTTAGAGGAGGCCCATAGTTCCCGGTACTCCATTCATCCGGGCGCCACAAAGATGTATCAGGATTTGCAGCAGCACTATTGGTGTAGGAGGATGAAGAAGAATATTGTGGCATATGTAGCTCGGTGTTTGAATTGTCAGCAGGTTAAGTACGAGCATCAGAGGCCTGGTGGATTGCTTCAGTAGATTGAGATTCCTGAGTGGAAGTGGGAGCGTATCCCATGGATTTCGTTATCAGACTCCCACATACTCAGAGGAAGTTCGATGTAGTATGGGTTATTGTGGACAGACTGACCAAGTCGGCGCACTTCATTCTTGTGGCAGTTTCATATTCTTCGGAGAGATTAGCAGAGATCTACATTAGGGAGATTGTTCGTCTTCATGGTGTGCCCGTGTCTATCATTTTTGACCGAGGTACGCAGTTTACCTCGCATTTATGGAGGGGAGTTCAGCGTGAGTTGGGCACGAGAGTTGAGTTAAGCACAACGTTTCATCCTCAGACGGAGGGACAGTCCGAGCATACTATTCAGATTTTGGAGGATATGCTACGAGCTTGTGTCATTGACTTTGGAGGTTCTTGGGATCAGTTCTTGCCATTAGCTGAGTTTGCCTACAATAATATCTATCAGTCGAGCATTCAGATGGCTCCTTATGAGGCATTATATGGTAGGCAGTGTCGGTCTCCGATTGGGTGGTTTGAGCCGGGAGAGGCTCGGTTGTCGGGTACAGACTTAGTGCAGGATGCCTTGGATAAGGTTAAGATCATACAGGATAGACTTCGTACAGCTCAGTCCAGGCAGAAGAGTTATGCCGATCGCCGAGTTCGTGATGTAGCATTTATGGTAGGAGAGGGGGTGTTGCTTCGGGTGTCGCCCATGAAAGGGTTGATGAGGTTTGGGAAGAAGGGCAAGCTAAGCCCTAGATTCATTGGTCCGTTTGAGATTCTTGATAGAGTGATAGAGGTCACTTACAGGCTTGCGTTGCCATCAAATTTATCAGCTGTGCATCCAGTGTTTCATGTGTCTATGCTTTGGAAGTATCACGGTGATCCAGCCCATGTGTTAGACTTCAGCAGTGTCCAGTTGGACAAGGATTTGACTTATGAGGAGGAGCCGGTAGTCATATTAGACCGGCAGGTTCGTCAGTTGATATCGAAGAGTTATCCTTCGATTCGTATTCAGTGGAGAGGTCAGCCTGCCGAGGCAGCTACCTGGGAGTCCGAGTCTGATATGCAGAGTCGATATCCCCATCTTTTCCCCGATTCAGGTACTTTTCTATGTTCGTTCGAGGACAAACGATTGTTTTAGAGGTGGAGAATGTGATGACCCAAAAAGTCATCTCTCATTTTATAAGTCAAAACTGTGTTCTGAGGACTTGAAAACCTCTTTTTATCTCACCTTGTTTTGTGTCATCCCGGGCATATATTCGGGAAGCTTTTATGTGAAAACTGAGAAAAATACTAATTTTGCCTTTAATATAGAATTTAAATTGACTTCGGTCAATATTTTGGATAAACGGACTCGGACTCATGATTCGACGGTCCTGGAGGGTCCGTAGGAAAATTGAATTCTGAGGTCCCAAGCCCGAGAAATGACTTTTTGAAAGAAATTATTTTACTGAAATTATAAGAGTCTTTGGAAATTTGATCATGTTTGAAATTGATGATATCGGGCCCGTATTTTGGTTCCTGAGACCAATACAGGTTTAATATAGTATTTGAGTGGTGCCTGTAAAATTTGGTAAGAAACGGAGGTCATTTGACGTGATTCGGACCCGTAATTGTGAAATTTGAAACTTTGAAAGTCTTGAGATTTTTCTTTGAATTCTATGCTAAGTTCGTTGTTTAAGATGTTATTTTGGCGATTTGATCGCACAAAAAAGTCTGTAGGATATTTTTAAGGTTGTGTACATGTTTGGTTTGGAGCCCCGAGGGCTCGGGTGAGTTTCGGGTAGGTTCCGGGGTGTTTAGAATTGGAAAATCACTGTTGATGCACCAGTTTTGGTGTGCCCGCACCTGCGAGCCTAGGGCCGCAGGTGCGGTCCAGCCCAGCCAGCCCCCTTTCCGCAAGTGCGACAAAAATTCCGCAGAAGCGGATACACCTCCGCAGGTGCGGCCCTCAGTGGCCTTACTCATTTCCACAGGTGCGACCATTTTTCCGCACCTGCGCTCGGGCAGTGTGTTTAAGTTAGAGCTTCATCCGATTTCATTTTCACTTCTTCACAAAAGTAGAAAACCAAGGGCGATTTTCTCAAGATATTTTCTTCCCAAATCATAGGTAAGTGTCCACTAACTAATTTCCTTCAGCTTCCGAATGTTTTTCATCAATTATCATCAAGAATCCTAGGGTTTTAAGGGTAGAAAATTGGGGATTTGGGTAGAGTTAGGGATTTTTGAATAATTGGAATTTAGACCTCGTTTTGAGGTTGGATTTCGAAACTAATTACATATTCAGGCTCGTGAGTGAATGGGTGATCGGGTTTTGGGCCGAACCTCGAGTTTTGACCAAGCGGGCCCGGGGTCGATTTTTGACTTTTAGGAAGAATGATAGAAAATTTATAATTAAGCATTGGGGTTGAATTATTTAGCATTTATTGATATTATTAAGCTAATTATGTCTAGATAAAATTGGAGTGGAGGCGAACTCTAAGGGGAAAGTGGTAATTGAGGCTTGAGTTGGTCGTGGAATTCGAGGTAAGTGTTTGGCTTAACCTTAGCTTGAGGTAATAGATGTTGTGTCTTATTTGCTATGTGTAAGTATCAAATTCGACGTATATGTGAGGTGACGAGTACCTATACGTTGGTGTCAAGTATGCCTGTGAGTCGAATATTGTGATTTATGTGGTTTTTCGTTAAGTAATACTTGAGTTTCACTTTATAGTTATCCATGTTGGTGGAAATTCCTTGATATTGAACTGTGTTGAGTATTGGTTTTAGTTGAAGATGTTTCTGTGAAGCTATGCACTAAGTGAGATTGGTTATAGTTGTTTTTCCCTTGCCAGGATGGTATTGATTCCAATGTTGGCTCCCTTGTCGGGACATTATTGTTTTAATTTTGTTTACTATGTTAATTTCCTTGTTGGATTGCTGTCATTTGATGTGTTTGGGTGAGGAAGAGTGAGAAAGCACGAAGGGTGATGTTGTGCGTGAGATTGTGAGTGAATGTTAATGCATGAAGGGTGATGTCGTGCGTGACATTGTGAGTGAATGTTAATGCACGAAGGGTGATGTCGTGCCATGATATGAGTGATAATGCATGAAGGATAATGTCGTGCCATGATTATGTGAGGTAAAAGCACGAAGGGTGATGTCGTGCTGAATATATTGATTCTGATGGTGAGGACGAGAGTAAAAGCACGAAGGGTGATGACATGCACTTGTTTTGTATTACTATTCTATTGCTTAAATAGATATCTAATTTGTGCTTTATCTCGTTATTTTCATTATTTGATATTTCCTCCCCTCAGCATGTTCCCCTTTCCTTTATGCTTAGCTGCTTATTCCTCGTTGTATTATTTTCTCCGTATATTATTAAACTGCACAGTTTGATTTTGGTTGCCGTGTCCTAGCCTCGTCACTACTTTGCCGAGGTTAGGCTTGACACTTACTCAGTACATGGGGTCGGTTGTACTGATGCTACACTCTGCACTTTTGTGCAGATCCCGGTACTGGACTCTTCGGACCTTAGATCAGGGTTGCTGCCTTCAGTCCAGCGGAGATTCCGAGGTAGTTATGCAGACGTCCGGAGGTCTTGGTGTCCCCTCCTATTTCATTTCTATTCTGTTCTTAATTACTTCTGAGACAAATGTGTATTTGTATTTTGTTCAGAATTCTATTTGTAGTATTCATAGACGGTCTGTGAGATTGTGACACCTGTTCTAGGAGTACTTTGGTTCTGGATTTCCTATTAGTATTATATCAAACTGATGAATCATGTTATTAATGTATATTCTAAATTCTGTGATTTTATTATAAAGTCTGGTAAACTGTTAAAGGTGAAGGAATAAGGTAATTAATCAGTAACGTTGGCTTGCCTAGCGGGTTCAATGTTAGGCGCCATCACGGTCCCGACGGTGGGAAATTCGGGTCGTGACGCACGACTCAATTATATCAAAATAGAGTTAAAAATTTATCCAACAATTGGTTTCATCAACCATAGATTAAAGATTTAGCTACTCATACTAATACAAAATATAGCAATAGTACGATTCATGATTCATAATGATAAGTAGGAAGAAGAAGAAATAAACTCTAAAGAATTGCTTGGTCTCATTTTCCTTGTTTTTTCCTCTAATTATATCTAAAACAAGCCTCCAATTATGTCTAAAACAAGCCTCATCTGACTTCTGGGCGAGTTTGGGCTCTTATAGGTTTAGGTTAATTTCTCAGGAATTTACACAAAAGCCCCTGCAATTCGTCGCTCTTAAAAACCCGTCCATGGTCGCGGACTCGACCGCGGATTTGCAGCGCTTCACTGTTTTCCTCCGCGTTCTTGCACGCCCAGGTCCGCGGTCGCGGACCTGCCTTTTGCATTTTTCCTTGTTTTCCTAGCTTTTTTTCATCCGGACTATCATTTGATTGGTCTTGTATGTTCATAATTGACTCTAAAACGCTCTTTATCTCCCTCCTAGCTCGGAGTGGCTCATGCAAAGCATAAATGTCTCAATTAGAGTATTTTGTTATCTTTTCACATTTAAACATTAATAAAGTACGGTTAAATTAGAGTGTAAATAGCATCTACATTGCATAATATAGGCTACTATCATTTATTCACGAAAAAATATATTTGTTAAATACTAAATATAATATCACGTATACTTATAAAAATTTATAGGCATATATTTATTATACTAGCTTAGTGTGTGTGTGTTGCATGTGTGGTTAGCGTCAATTAGTAAAATATGTGTATTTGAAGAATATCTAAATCAAGTTATCAAATGCTAATTTTTAAAATGTCTACATTAAGTTAATATTTTAAAATAAATAACTTTGTATAGATAAAAATATAGGGGGTTGTCATTTATTTGAACAAATACCAGAAAGAAAATTAATTAATGGCAACTAACTTTGAATATATTTTGTCTTCTAATGTTTCATTATTATTATTTTTAACGTTTGCATTTTTAACAGTTTGCTTCTTACTACTATATTATAATCTATTCTATTGTAAATTTCGAAAACAATGACTTAGATTTTTCGCAAATTAATTAAATCAAAGACTTTTTTGGTTAATTAGGATTGTTCTTAACGTTAAAGAGATTTTTTTGTTGTTGATTTAAATCTTAATAATAGTTCATCCCAAGTTTTAAATATTTAATTGTAATTATAATTTTTATCCAATCAGAATTTTACGTTCAATATAATTAAAAAAAATCGTTTAGGGTATGTGCATCGCGCGTGTATCCAATATCAATGAGTGTTTGAGTTATGAAATAAAAGTATAAGTTTCTGATAATAGTCATTAATATTGACGGACAACTGACATTGTACGTATAACTAACTCAATTAAGAAAAAAAAAATTCTCATAGAAATCCCCAATTATTAGTTAATAATTTAACTTAAATTTTATGCAACTTTTTTAATAAAATAAAGTTAGTGTGCTTCCTTTTCAGGAGTACACATAATCATTAAAAACATAAATAGTGGATAGAACTTCACACATATAGCAAACAACTTATAATCCATGAATTTCAGATGAACACAAAACTAAAGTGCCCTGAAAATGAGAAAAGACATTTAAAAAGAATACCAAAATAAGCTAGTAAAATATACCGGAGAATGAGTCAGAATTGTATTTGAAAGAGTATATTTAGTTTCGATATATCATTATTCAAGTGAAATTAGTATTTAAATAATTCTAATATTGATTAACTCCATTTTTCGTTATATTGAAAATAATTAGTTTTATGACAATTCTAGAATTTATTTTTAAAAGGTAAAAAGATCGATACACATTTCGATTGGATTACACGTATTTCTTCTTAATTTGAACTTTGAAGGGAATATCTTTTGAAAAAATCTTTCGAAAATTGTAGTAATTCCTGTAACATGATATTGAATCTAAAATGATTAATATATCTGCTTTTTGGTAATTAAATTCCGATATTTATTATATATTTTTATTATGATTCTTCAAAAAGCCATCAATAAAAATAATTTAGAGATTTGGAATAAAGAGGGTCATCATATAGTTTATAGAAGAAACTGGTTCACACGTAAAAAATTTGAGCAAATATATTTTATATTAATTTGAAGGGCATATCCTTTGGGGTAAGCTTACCAAAATGTAGTCATTGTTGTGACATAATGTTAAATCTAACATGATCGAAATCGTTATATATTTTTATTGTAATTCTTCAAACAATCATCAAATTAACACTAATTAAAAAGATTGTATCTTTCTTTTAGAGTTATTGGAATGAACGACTAGATCATATAGTTTCTAGGGAAAAAATAAATAATTACGTAACAATGTAAGGTCTAAAACTGACTTATACTGAATGTGTATTTTACAATCAATAACTTATTATGTATACAAAAACTATATAGGGTCATTTATTGGAATAGATGAAAAATAAAAATAATAATAATAAATGTCAACTTATTTTGAATACATATTATTTCATTCTTATTTCTTTTATTTTGAATTTTAACCAAGTTAATTTTATAACACTATATTATAATTGATTCGACTTTATTTTCTAATTTCTTTCATCATCGGTGGTCTTTTTTATTCAAGCAAATCTATTTTAGCCAAGATTTTTGTCAACCTGGAGATAGTTTTACTTGTATGTTGAATTTGAAAAATAACGAAATTAAATTTATTTTGCTAATTAGATATTCCAAATACTTAATTATTTATATTCAGCAATAAAAGATATAAATTATATTTTATTGATTTAAATCTTAATATTAGCTCATACCAAATTTTAAATATTCGATTATAATTATATTTTATCGAAGAAAAATTCTTTTGTCAGATGTAAGAAAATCAAATGGGTGAGAAATTGTTCTGTATATTTTAAAGTATTTTAGTATATAGTAAAAAAGTTTTACCTAAATCAAAACATAAAAAAGGTTACTCTGTCATCTTCCAAGAACGTCGTACGTCCTCTTTCTTTTTTGATTGAATTCTTGGTATTTGTCCAAAGGGATAAACTTCTAAATACCAAGTGGTTATGTCCTATTTGGTTAGTATTTTTAATTCTTTTCTTTTCTTACCATTTATATAATTTTAAGTGTAAAAATTTATATAAAATAAAATGTTAATATTTTTGAAGTTCTAAATATTAAATTTTTCTATGTAATCCAAATAAGGAAGAATATAACATATAAAATTTAACTAATTTGTAGTCCTAAATAATAAGAAAATAATTAAATGAGTATCCATACATATTAGGAAAATAACTAAATGAGTATTCATACATATTAGGAAAATAACTAAATTATCCAATGTAAACTTTATTTTAAAAGGGTAAAAAAGGCGAATGACATTTCGCTAAGGGCCTTCATGCTTTTAATATTAATAATATAGATTAACTTTTAAGTTTTGATAATTACTTTATTTAAAATTAATCTAACTGTATAATTCCACTTGTACAACCAAACAGTAAACTTATAATTACACTATGACAAACAAATTGATCGTCGTAATTATATAATTGTACAATTACTAGACTGTGTAATTACTACCTTAATAACTATAACAATTTCAATTACCCCGCGGCTTTCCAAACATATCCTTGATAGATTCTGAATTCTACGCAAAGTAAAAAATAGTAAAAGGTGTATTGAATTCAACCGGAGTTAGCGGTCACATTGATTACAAACTTAGTAAATAAACAAATAAAAAAAAGAACTTGAAAATCAAGCCTAACGTCACAGTTCCATTTATTACATCACTAAAGAATCCAAGCCCCTTAGAATCTTTTAATGTGTTGGTTGTCCAGTGTATATAAATAAGACATATAGGACTGTCATTTTCTCTTTATGTGACCAGTTTTAGCATTCAAAGAAAGAAAAGAGAAAGAGAGTAGAAATGGAGAGGAGTTTAAGCGTTTCAATGGAAGGAGGATTTGATGATACTTCCAAATTTGATGATGATGGTCGCCCCAAACGAACTGGTTTGTATCCCTTTCTTCTTTTTTTCTGCCCTTTTCAAACACTTCTCACTAGATTCCTCTTCATATATATACATTTTTTTTTTTTAATTCCTCCCTCCCCTTTGATTTCCCCTTTAATCGCTTTTGTTGGAACTATTACTCCTTTGGTGATTCAATTCCATAACCTGCCTGGAGTTATAGACGGGGATCCTATTGACTATCCGAGCAATCCCTCTTGTCTCTTCGTATACATGCATTCTGAGAAAATCTTGAAATTTCTATAAGTGAGATTTTATCATAAAAATCCATAAAAAAGAAACATTTTTCTTTTCTCAGATCATCTTTTTTCACATGCATATATGAAAAATGTTGCAAAATTCACTCAGGAGACGACAAGAAGAATCTTCAAACACATAAAAGAAAAAAAGGACAAGGAGATAGAAAAAAGTTACTAAAAAGATGTAGCTGAAGATTGTTTCAAAAAAGAAACCAAAAAAAAAAAAAAGAACCCAAAGAAATGGGAATTAATTAAGTGAATTCTATATAGATTATATTAAAAAAATAGGCGAATTGTATATATGTCTTGTTGAGCAGTGTTATTCTATAGCTGTGAATATAATGGCCAGACACCGTTATTTTAAAAAAAAAAAAAAATCTAAACACTCTGGCTTATGATTTTCTGCAAAATCTAAGTGAGATTTTTTTGCAAAAAGGAAAAAAATATAATTAAATCCGTGAAAATTACAGGAACGGTGTTGACTACAAGTGCCCATATCATAACAGCGGTGATCGGATCAGGTGTGTTATCTTTGGCATGGGCTACAGCACAGTTAGGATGGATAGCAGGACCAGTTGCTCTCGTTGCTTTCTCAGTCATAACATGGTTCACTTCTCTCCTTCTTGCTGACTGTTATCGCGCTCCTGATGGCTCTCGCAACTACACCTATATGGATGCTGTTCGCTCTCATCTCGGTACGAATTCTATGCATTGACAGTATAAAAAATATTACAGATCGATGAACTACGGATTGCGTTGTTTTCGTTTCTAAAGCATCGGAAATTTGTGTTATGTTGAATTATGTTTTTTTTTTTACGTGCTGAGATTAATGTGACATTTATCTTTAAGATGCATGTTTCTCGAGGTAAGAGTTTGATCATGTTTTTGAGTGAAACGTTATTCCTTCCGGCCTAAAATAAGTGATTTTTCGGTTATTTTCGTACATATTAAGAAATTCACTTTTTAATATTAATTACTAATGAAATTGACTGTATTAAACACTCTAACACATACTCCAACACTATTTACTCTAAGGGTAATGTAGGAAAAAAATTAATTCATTCTTGAAATCTGGAAAAATCACTTATTTTGGATCACAGAAAATAAGTTAAAAAATCGCTTATTGTGGACGGGAGGGAGTAATTATTTCCCTTGAGATACTTCTTAAGTTAGATTTTGTAACGGTTTAAACAATCAAGTTTGGATACTTTTTCTGTTGAAGTGATAATGGTCAACGGGAGAATATTTGACATTGTCTTTGAAATGCATCTTTGGTCATAGATCCGCAAAATCTAACAATTTTTAAGGTCTTAAAAAAAAGAGAAAAAAATAACACTCATTTAGATTGATTTTATGTGAGGATGTTTGATTAATTAATGACAAGGGGCTAAGAAACAAAATAAAACATGAGCCGTAATGTGAATCCTAACAAGTTATTTCATTCAACATAAAATGAAAAATAACAAAATTAAATAGTTTTAAAATATATTTTAGACGATAATAAAAAAAGAAAATGTGGCACATTAATCTTTAATTTTAGACCAAAAATGAGGCACGTCAATTTCCCAGGAGAACAAAAAAGAGAAGGGTTGTTGGTTGTGGTCATTAATTACAATTGAGTATTCTTTGCATAAAGCCATTGTTGGTGATAAGGATTTCATTAATGATTCACTTATCTTCTTTCGTTATGTTTCTGCCTAGACTTTGCCGCCCCATTCTTTGTTTCTGACTACAATTTTAACCATATATATGAGTTATTGTTCTTTTTTATTTTCTTTTTTTTTTTTAAAAGAAAATTGGATCGACAAGAGACAAATCTTAACATGAAGGAGGACATAAAATGTTTTAAAGAGTCTACGAATAATTACACCCGAGTTCATATAAGTAAAATAAATGCACTCTAAATAGATACATGTATAACTAAGCAGAAGTGTCTGATTATCATGAAAATTCATTGTCAACATCAGAGTCGGATCAAGGATTCCACACTATTATAAAGAGCTGAATTTAAAATTTATATTTGACGGGTTAAGCCTTTAAAAATTCTTTCCATGAATCCATTAGCATTTAGAAATTATAGGTTAAAATTAATTTTTTCCTTATAATTTTACTAAGAACATTGAACCATGCTACATCATTCATTGAAATTAGTTTTAATTATATAAAATTTTGTGATGACAAAGGGAGATCAGGATTTCAACTTGTTAGATTTGAGAAATCAAAGGATTTCAACTTGTTAGATTTGAGAATGTGGAATCAATAAACCAATAAAAACGAAAAAATACTGAATTAAAACCGCAAGAGGAGACACTAGGCATGCCTAAAACTGATAACCGAGAAAAAAAAACCTCTAACTTCACTTGTAAAAGTGTACCCAATAATTATTGAACCATAAAATTCTTTGAGCTTGAGTGCACACGTGTATATTTAAATAATATCAATAATATTATTATAAACGAGATCTCTAAATATTTTTATTGTGCCGTATTATTTTCTACGGATGCAGGAGGAATGAAAGTGCAGTTATGTGGAATAGCTCAATATAGTAATCTTGTTGGCATAACCATTGGATATGCAATCACCACATCCATCAGCATGGTGTAAGAATATTTTTATAGTACAATTTTTAAAGGCTAATTTGTTTAGTACACAATCATAATCAGTCATGATTAATTCTATGTTTTTCTTTCAGGGCAATTAAAAGATCAAATTGCTTTCATAAGCATGGTCATGCTGCTGGTTGTCATGAGTCAAACAATCCCTTCATAATTATATTTGGGATTTTCCAAATTATTCTAAGCCAAATCCCAAACTTTCACAAGCTTTCATTTCTCTCCCTCATTGCTGCTGTTATGTCTTTTGCTTATTCTTTCATTGGACTTGGTCTCTCTATTGCCAAGATTGCAAGTTAGTATCATTCCCAACATGTTCTTCTCTTAATTTTTACGCTTTATATTCTATTCACTGACAGTGTAAAAATCACACAATCAACCTGCGGTAAAAGGTGATCGCCAGTGGCAGAGCCGTAATTTTCGTTAAAGGGTGTCAAAATATATGAAAATAAACATATCGGGAAATTAAGGGGAGTCAACACGTAGTATATATACATTAAATTTATTTTTTTACCTAGCTACACTGTATTTTTCCCGCGACCTTCGCATAAGGTGGCTCCGCCACGGGTGATCACAGTGTAATTTCTTTTTACAGTGTTAAGCGTATAAAAATTAAGCCTTTATTTTCTTGATGGTTTACAAATGTTTTGTAATTTGCCATGGAAGATGATGGAGTAAATGGAAACACAAGCTTAACAGGAACAAGAATTGGAAAGGAATTGTCAGGCACAGACAAGATGTGGAACACATTCTCTGCTCTTGGAGATATTGCCTTTGCCTATGCTTTCTCTACGGTTCTTATTGAAATTCAGGCAATGCATCTTTCTTTTAACAACCACTATTTTTCTAAAGCTTTTTATTTCTAGCCACTTAATAATGTTTTGTTATCAACTGATCAACAGGACACACTGAAATCCCATCCAAGAGAGAATCAGTACATGAAAAGAGCTAGCTGTATTGGTATCTCTGTGTCAACAATATTTTACATGCTCTGTGGACTTATTGGGTATGCTGCATTTGGAAACAAAGCTCCTGGAAACTTTTTAACAGGATTCGGTTTCTATGAACCTTTCTGGCTTGTCGATTTCGCTAATGTCTGCATTGTCGTTCATCTTGTTGGAGCTTACCAGGTAACATCAAACATAACAAACATGTCTAGTAGGTTTTTTCCCTATCTTTTCTTATACCAACACAAACACCGGATAAATCTAGCCCGGTGACTAGGAATTGTTTGTCTATGTACTGAAGTGATGAGTTCGGAAAGAAGGGTCCTCAGGCAGATGGAATAAATCACCTAGCGTATTTTGATTCTGCTAGGATTTGAACTCTGGTCCCCTATGGTTTTTATCCCATTTCTTTGACCGCTAGGTCATACCCTTGGTACAGTGTTTCACATAACAGATCAGTTTAAATCCTATGTCAAGCTCAGTTTGAAAATATGTTTGCAGGTGTTCTGTCAACCAATATTTGCATTTGTAGAAGGTTGGAGCAAACAGAAATGGCCAGAAAGTAAATTCATAACAAGAGAATATATGATTAACCTTTCACCCTTGGGGCTGTTCCCTTTCAGTTTTTACAGGCTGGTGTGGAGAACTGCATATGTGATATTCACAACCATATTAGCCATGCTATTCCCATTCTTCAACGATTTCGTCGGGCTTCTGGGAGCAGCCTCATTTTGGCCACTCACTGTCTATTTCCCAATTCAGATGTACATTGCACAAGCCAAGATTCCTAAATATTCATTTACCTGGATTTGGTTGAAGATATTGAGTTTTGTGTGCTTGATTATCTCACTCCTCGCTGCTGCTGGATCTGTTCAAGGCCTTATCAAGTCTCTTCAGAAATTCCAGCTCTTCAAATCTGAGTCTTGAAGTTCCTGTGACTAATGTGTATAGAATAAGGAAGGAAGAAGAAATCTCCACTTTCAACCTTCCTTTTCTTTTATTTAGTGACATACAGGACAGTTTGCCTTTAATTACTAAAAGGCATAAACATTTGTACTATGCTGTAAGACTTATTTCCTAGCAATGGTGTTACAGTATTCCAATAGTTTTCATACAGTTATTACTCTTGTTATGAAACGTTTCTTTAGGTTTCATTTTGGATCCAATGATATGAGATTATATTTTATTGCATACAGAATTTGCCTAGGAATATTGTGTTATTTTGAACTGAATTTGACACCTTGCAAGCAAATTATTTTCCTTTTAAACATTTTTCCCTAAACACTTTATAATCTATCCAAACATTATACTCTTCTAGTAATCGTGCAATTGGGGTGAGAAAGGTAGTATTTTAGGGCTGTGAAGAACACCATCAATTGATAAATTGATTTGAAACCTATTTCAGAATGATGTTTGCACATTAATACTGGCATTACAATTTCAAGTACTATCAAGAACATAGAATCAATAATATCATTGAAAGCATATGAAGAAAAATCAGAGTATCCTATCAGACAATTGCTAAGGTGTACCATTCCGTTTCTTATTAATATTTGTGGGGTGGTGGCGCAGTTGGCTAGCACGTAGGTCTCATAGCTTCAGAGTTATCCTGAGGTCGAGAGTTCGAGCCTCTCGCACCCCACAGATCTTTTTTCGACCAAAAAAATGGTGTACACAAAGAAAAAGGACTGAATAATAAGCAGTTGGACCACTTTTTGTACTAACAACCCAGAGCATCTAGTTCATGAAGTTGTTAGATATATATATGCTTGGACCAAACCAAATGATGTTTCACAAATTGTACGGCCGAGCAGAAATAACACCATTAAATGTTAGTCAACTTGAAACTAGAAATACTTGACAGACTCTGATGAGATATTTCAGGGTCGAATTCTGAGAAGGGAAAAGTAACAGCAACTGAGACTTCATATCAAGCTCGACTATTAAAGAATTTCTGGGGAATTTCCATAAAAGGGATCAATATACAGAATATACAGTATGTGCTTCGGAATAGGAAATCTCATCTCTTTCACATATTTTACAAATTTTACAGTCATAGAAATAAGATTTCTCAGTCAAAATGAGTATCATCTAGGTATCACGTTAATGTCCAACCAGAAAATGATAAGGTAAATATACCGAGGATAAGCAATGGGAAACCTTTACTTAACACTTGAACGGGTCTAACATTATGAAACAAGCAGCTACTCAATTTAGAGGTGGAGCTGTCTGTGATATCCTCTCTTCTTCGAGTAGTACATAAGGATCAATATATGGTGGTGGACCAAGTCTGTTGCTTGCATCGTGGACAAATTGAGGTCCAAAATACTGCCGAAAGAAAAGGAAGCAGTCAATGGTAAATCAGGAACAAAAAATAAAACTAGCAGCTGATCATAATACATCCAAAAGCATAGGAAATGTGAATTAATAGGGTCAAACACGCTTCAAATCTAACCTCCACAAAACCAAATCATACGTGAGGTATGTTCCAACTCATGCACCTTTTTAGATTCTTCGGTTGAATTCTATTTAGGTATAATTACTTTTTCCCCTGCTTTCTTGGAGGTCCAAATCATGCCATATATGATCCTAACTTTTATAATATATTTATCAATTCAAATTAACAGAAACTCATAACATATTTTGACATTGCAATCAATGAGAACCTAATCTATTACATTTGTTTGGCCACATTTTGCTAGATATTTTGCTATAGCTCGTCTTTCTTTTTTTATTTTTTATTTCTCATATCCCACCTGTTGGGAACATACTGGGTTTGTTATTGTTGTTGTGCTTTAACTCATCATCTCTAATTCTTTTTCTACTCAGAACCATCATAATACCTCAAAGCAATCACGGTATGTTTCACAACTACCAGATAAGTTTATTTATTTTTTGATGAGGTAAAGCCCATCCCCCAACATTTCTCCTAATTAAATAGCCCTTTCCCACTTCCCTCCCTCAGTGACTCGACCCTCCAACCATAAAATTGCAGGTGAAGGATCCTTACTACTAGGATATACCTTCCTCGTCTCATGATGGCTACAATGATAAAGCAGGCACACCCGTAATTTCCTAAATCTCGATATCTAGAACCAATATAAAGGTTTAGGTTGCGAATTAGTAAAAGAAGGATAGCGCTCTATGCTCCATAAAGCTTAGAAGTTTAATATCACGTTGACTATACATGTCTCTACTAAAAGAAAAGGCACATGAACAGCGGTCTCACTTGCAGCAGATGCAACATGTGCAAGACTGAAGTAGAGGATGTCAACCATTTATTTTTTCACTGCACAGTTGTTACTTGTTAGGATTATTTGGGACATGTTCCTCACTATTCTTGGTATTCATCGGGTGATACCATAAGCCGTAAAGACAGCTTTTACCAATCGGGGGTTGTGGAAAGTAAAGATAACAGTTAGAAGCTCCAAATGCTTCAATGGAAAGGCTTTGCACGTTACCCAACTGAAGTATAGATGTTTGACAAATCCTTTTTGTTGGACTAAATTGAATTATGTTTATGATGTAATTCAGCTGATAGATTCTGTTCAATCTCTATATTTTTGTTGAGAGCCTTATACTTTTGAAACTTCGTGCTTTTGCATCTTCTGGATCCTCATTAATAAAAGCATTACTTCATCCAAATAAATGGGGCACATGAACAGCTAAACAAGTACCATACAAGAACAAACATCTTTTTTTCTCTTCGGTATTTTTTTAAACCATCCCAGAAATAGATAAGCAGCCCAAAAAATTTGGTATAGAAAAAGATGAAATACAGAAGTTAACAAATTGCAGCTAACCCTTTAAAACAAAGACGTCAGAAACATGGACACCAAAGATCACCGAAATAAATTACCAGGTATACGGCAGAGAAAGATGCAATAGTTGCGAGGATCAATGGCCAAAATGCCAAAAAGAATGTTCCCCCGAGAGTAAGCAAAAGTTTTGCCCGTGGAATCAGACCCTAAACAGAAAACAAATAAAGATGTTTAATCATTAGTTACAAACCCCATATACAGTGAACTTAAATTATATCAACTCATTAAAATGTACAAAACAATATAGTTAATAAATCATTGCACGTCTTTCATATGATTGTTTTCTGAAAGGTTGATTACTGCAACTCCTGTCTCAAAATAGAAAGGCTCTACTTTCCTTTTTGGTAAGTCATACTTCTTAAACATAATTTCTCCTCTATTTTATTCTTCAAAACATATCAAGTCAACAATGAGACAAAAAATTCAACTTGAAGGGAGAAACTTAATATTATCAGGTCAACAACCAATGAATGCATACTAACAATGCACGACATTATTGATCACGTGGAACTAAATTCAGATAATGTAATAGGAGAAGGAAGTCTGCCAACCTCAAGGCCTTCACTATTCAGTGCCATAGACTGCTCCCTTTGATTAGTCAAATTTCTACCAGAATCTGTTGAGAGTGCATTTCTTCGATAGAAACCTCCATCTTCTTCCCTAGATGTTGTCTCGTTGTCGTCTTCTTTGATGTTTGTGCTTGTCTCCTCAAGCAATGAAGTTGGAGTCATGCCACGTCTTCTCAACTCTTTCATGAACAATGACTCTGGGGGTTCTTCACCTGCGAACACCAACATTGGATTTTGAGGTTCTTCTAAAATAACTCAAGAGTATATTCAAATCAACGATTGTCCAAGAATTCTAAGACGGTGTGATAATGAAGGCTTCGCGATAGTTCAGTGGTTGCCTTATGGCCATTAGGCAAGTCAATCCATTCAATCACAACCAATAACAGTAGAAATATTCTGTAATGAGAAGCCAGAGTTGCTGCAACTTTCAAAGACTTGACTTTTGTATTTGGATACATTTTAAGGGATTCAGCCTTAAGATACGCAGGGGCTCCCAGCAAAAGCTGAATTGTTCAATCACTATGGAATAAATCAACGGAGATAGCTCACCTAATAGCCCGTCCAATATCTAATTCTACGTTTAACGCTTTCCCTTTTTGCCTGAAATATTTCAAATTTTTCTGTTTTCTCTTAATTACTACGGCCAGGACAATCAATCCATTGAACATCATAAAGAGAGGCAAATCTCCTTTTGCAATCAATTAACTGATACTTCACTTAAACTATCAGTACTTACTTTCTGATCTAGCCACAAGTTATTCAACCTCTTTTAATTTTCACCAAATCCAATATCTCCAAGAATTGAAGAAAAAATAATGGAACTGGAACAGCAAAAATATGCTACAACTGAAATCATGTTACACACACACACACACACAACAAAAGTTATCATATCCAATACCACAAAAAACAAGGATTTTTCCTGATCAAAGGAAAAAAAAACAAGGCTTTTTGCAATAAATTTCAAGTTAGAAAGATAACCATTACTGCTCTGGTTTCCACTGTCTTGAACTCTACAACAAACCCTAAACTTTGTATCAACAAATGTATTAAAGATTGGATTTTTCCTCTGAAACCTCACACCCAGAAACCTCCTTCGGACCATGCTGGTAAAAACATTAGGATTGGATTGAGAAAATGAGAATGGAGACTTCAATAACTGGAAAGATGTCATTTTTAAGATGATCAAATTTCCTCCAAATGAAATTAAAATATTACAATTCCATTACAGAAACTTTAGCACTAGTAGAAGCTAGAATTCAAGAAGCTTTCACTTCATTAGTGAAACGGCGGCAGAGGATTACTGTTTGTTACTCAACTGGTGAGGTGTACCTTAGAATTTTTCCGCAATGTGTTGGCAATTTTGTAGCCATAAAATAACTAGAATTAGCAGTTATCATCTGTGTCGCCATCCTACGTAAATTACTTACGCTGCACCGAACCAACTTCTTTTCTAGCAAAAGTCTCCAAAATTGACTTATATTACTTTATTTGGTATTACTACCGTTTGTTTGTATATTCCTTTTTATTTTTAGTATTTCAACTATTTTTAAAGATATTTATTCACTATTTTATGGTAACAATTTCACGCCCTAAATTTTTGAAAAAGAATGACGGATTTGAAGTGTAAGAGGTGCAATATTTACATATATATAATTTTTTCTTGTAATCAAAGCTATTAATAAAAGTGAGGTCAAAAAAATTATAGTAAAAAGAGCTGTTTTAGAGCCCCTTTGGACATAGAAAAAATTTTTTTTTTTCAAAAAAATTTCACTTTTTTCTGAAAGCAGCATTTGTTCATAAAATTTCCAAAAAGCTCTAAAAAGCGTTTTAGATGCATTTTGGAAATTTTTAAAAATTTAAAAAATTCTAAAAATGTTATAAATAGAACTCTATTTAGAGTGAATGTCTATCTTTTAGAGATAATTTGACATATAAAAAAATTTATTTTATTATTAGAGATATATATAGATATTCCAAACAGTTGTTACACGAGAAGAGGAAAGTTAAAATAATGAATACTTTAAATTGTTGTACTAAGTGCTACCGTGTTACTACTGCTCTAACAGTGTTTAGCTAAAAAGCCTTTGGAAAAATTGGGAAAAAAAAAAAAAAAAAAAAAAANATGAATACACTCCTTGTCGCTTTTGCATCTCAGAAAAGAATTAACTTTTTGGGAATATTTGTCTTGTATCTTTTTATAATCCCCATGAATAAAATTACAGAAGTTTATCACTGTAATAGCTCTAGGACTTAGTTGCATAATGTAAGATGAAGATTCGCATGTCGAAGAAGGCCAACTCAAACATTGTTTAAAATGAACATTAGACATATATTTAATCAAAACGAACTAACACTGATTTCATAAATAAATAATAGAGTTCTATTTATAACACTTCTCCTTAAATGTCTATTCAACAAATAATGTGCCTCGTTAAAACCTTAACTAAATAAAACCCAATTGAAAAAAAAATTCTAGAAAATGGAAAAGAGTACACATGTTTAGAAATGCGCATTTTTGTTGTCTCGTTAAAAACCTTGCAAGGAAAATCCATTGGGACAAAACCTCTTAAGGGAAAAAGAGTGCAACGCGCATTAACTACCCCTGATGAGAGCATCAATTCACATCCTTGAGCCTTCGCATCCCGGTCTTGTAAACTAACTTCTTGAAGGTTGACGTCGGTAGAGATTTTGTGAACAAATCAACCATATTATCTCCTTTTATGAATCCTCCCTTCAATTATGTTATGCATTTTGTAGACGCGTAATTTTTGACCATCCCCGTGATTTTACACAGTATAGCGTTTAAATATTTAGTTTAGGTCTAATATCATTATTTTAACTAGTTTTGACCTTTTTACTTTATTTTATCGCAAAAACTAAAATTATAAAAAATAGTTTCATTTTGTAGTCATACTATTTTGCTAGGATTTTAACTTTTATAATCTTTGAAAAATACCAAAAAAATAGTTTCAACTTTAATTCTTAGTTTTATTTTTAATATAATAATTTATTAAAATCAATTAGGAGTTATTTTATATTTTTCTTATAAGTATTTTAGAAGCAATTTCTTAGTCCTATTTTGTAGATTTAGAGATCAACTCAGACCTAAGCCCATAATTCACAAGCCCATTCCCCTTAGCCCAATACCTATTAACCTAACCCTAAAACATATACTCCTATAAAAGGCCCTTTAGTCTTCATCACACAAAAAGAAGATAGACCAAAAATTAGAGGATACTCCATCATCCACCCCTCCTCCTCCACCTTCTGCCGCCCAGTCTCCACCTTGCATAATAGCCCCCGCCCCCACTACACCTTCATCGGCGAAAAAAGAAAAACCCAGCAACTCCATCGGAGACACCAAATTTTAAAGAAGAAGCTTCAGCCGCCTCTCACCATAGCCTCACCCAAAAATCCCTTCACCCAATTAGCCACTCACCTTACACCATCACCTCTATCGCCGGCAAGATCGCCCACCTCCACTGCTCCTCATCTTCTCCTCTCCACTCTTCTCTTACTCCACCTCCTTTCACCCATCTGCTGCCGCCACTGTCATCTCCGGCGAAACCCCAGTTAAACCACGCCAAACACTGCCTAAAACCAGCATTGTTCAGCCCTTTAAAACATCCCTCAAACCCTGCAAAAAATAGCCCCAAAAAAGAGCTCACATCCCTCACCAAAACACAGTGAAACAGTCCAAAAAAACCAGCTACTATTTTCACCAAAAGAGCTGCAACTTAAGGTCCATTCTTAGTCCATGAAGTCCAAGTTTTAACCACTAAAAATGAGCAGAAAAAAATGCAAAAACAGAAGCTTTTATGCAACCCAGCAGTTGAGTTTCTAACCAAGGTCGTTTTCGAGGTCGTAGTTTGTTAGCTTCGGTCTAGTCCATCTGAAGTTCATGTATATCAGAGAGTTTGTAGAAGACTATGTTTGGAGGCTCTTTGTTCTATGTGTTCAGATTCATTGAGGTCCATTTTTCTTTACTAATTCGCTCCTAATGCATTTTTATTTTTTGATTTCTTTTTATTCTTGATGCTTTGTCCTATCAATGGTTGAGTAGTGTTTTCGTTGATTTTTGTTGTGCTTTTATGGAAAGCTCAATGCATTGGCTTATCCCATTTTTGTGATTGTTTGGATTATAATTGTATGGGTGTGGCTTGGTGAACAAATTAATAAGTGTTGATGGGTCATGAGCTTTTGATTTTTATAAAAACGGGGAAGTTTTGTTTGGGACTAGCTATTGTAATAAAACTGCTTCACTAAGTGGGTTGTAAATTAATTTTTTTCTTAAGTATCTTTTTTAATAGATTCATAATAGCTAAATTTATACATTTTTCCATAATAATGCCATAACTCATGGCCTTCACATTAATCGTAAATCTCTTAAATGTTGCTAGTTTCTTTAGATGTGATAATAAATAAACATCGTGATTATGGGTATAATTTCCCGTGGCATAGTCATGATTATATAATTTACACTCTGATGTGACAACTCATGCCCCCCACCACAATTCCGAACAATAATAAAAAAATCACATGTTGTAAATCGTGGGTGCATTTCATGTGACGCGTTTGCGATGTGTCTAAAAATAACAAGTGCACGTCACCGTGACTTGTCCCAAGATAAATCTATATAATATCAAAAAATGATTTATATACACATCTCGTAAGCTAAAATACCTCTTTTAGGTAAATATCCCAAAACTTAGAGAATAATTGAATATCGCCTCAAATAGGCATTTTTAATCGTCATGATCATAGTTAGGACTATATAATCTACACTCGGGTGTGGCAACTCATGTCCCCGACTCTAACTCGAAACAATAATAAAAATCACACGTTGTAATTGCGGGCGCATTTCATGTGACGCAGTCGTAATGTTTCCAAAAATGACAAGTGCACGCCATCGTGACTTGTTTCAGAATAATCCATAAACACTAAAAGCGGTTAAAAGTAAAAAGGCTAAATGCACAATAGGCTAAAATATATAAATAATCAGATAATTTAGGCCAAATATTAATAGTTAATCGACCGTGCTAGAACCACGGAACTCGGGAATGCCTAACACCTCTCGGGTTAACAGAATTTCTTACTCGGATTTCTGGTCGCAGACAACTTAAAACAGAGTCAAAATTTCCTTGGTTTGGGATTTTTAAAATAAAACGGTATCCCGGAACATCGTCAAAAATCGGGGTGGCGACTATGAAAACTAAAATAAATCTAAAATCCGAATAATGTGACTTTAATTGGAAAAACTCCCTTATTACCCTCACATGGGTGAAAAAGAAGGTGTGACAGCTCTGGCGACTCTGGTGGGGAATGGAACCCAGAATCTCTAGTTCAGGGTTCAAGAATTCGAGCTTAGAATAACTGTTATATTTGGCTTTCATAATTACCTGATTGTTACATGTTTAAATCTAATGTGCTAAATGAATCTTTTTTACCGCTTTGATATTATCTGAACTCTATATAAATTGTGTTAAAACCCCCTTCTCTCTGAGTCTTCTAAATCATCTGGGAAGTGTGCACTTCGTGTGACTTCTTTTCTGTTAGAGTCATCCAAATTTTAGAACGAGGTACGGACAAGTTGAAAAACCGGTGAAGCTTCTGTATTCCGATACGCTGCCCCGACCTCGGCTCAAGCTGTCTGCTCAGGTAAGCCTGGTCTAAAACAAAACTCCAGGTCTAAACCTAGAATAACAAATATCATGCTGAATCCCTAATAGGAACGCTTATCTGTGTCACGTGCATTTGACTTAGTGGACTCACAGAGGGGTTGGGTCCGTCTAGGACAGGTGAACCCAAAATAAAAGACCATACTGATGCATCTTACGTGCTACCTGCATTTGTTTGTTTCGGCATGCATGTTGACCGGCTTCTAGAATAGGAAAGAAAATCAAAAAAAAAACAAAGAGTGAGAGATATGTATTTGAAATCCTGAAATTCTGTCTAAAAGAAAGTAAATAAATGAATATTCTCAAAAGTCATATTTTTCCGGTTCCGTCAAAACTGGCAGAACTACGCGGGTCTGATTCTCACCAGATGTGAGATACGTTGGCAAACCTTATCGGTTCCGGCCCCCTTTTTTTTAAAAAAAAAAAATTCAAAAATATTTTTCTTTAATTCCTTTTTAGGAGTCTTTCTTTTAGAAAATCCTGAAAAAAATAAAAAAACTAAGAAATTTTTTATACCAAAAATATTTTATTTGTAGGAGTCTTTCATTAAAAAAAAAGAGACAAATAAAATCAAAAATCC
>ML346274.1:428-32806 GCA_005239505.1 Nicotiana paniculata
TAGGTATCGCATCTTGCACTTCTTGGCCCTTAGGTGAGGGATGTCATTTTGTCTCCTTGGCATCACAAATTTCAGAATATAAACACTTTGTTCCTCATCCATTGACTCCTCTATATGCTCGACTGGATCAATTCCCATGTCACCAGCCAAACACAATGTTGAAAAGTGTTTAGAATGAGGTCCAATACGCTCCAATTCAAAAACTGCATTATTTTTGACATCCTCTATTTTTACTCTTCATCAACCTTTACATCATTAATAATTTGGCCAAATATTTGGATTTCCTCTTTCCGCTCCACAAGCTGTCCAGTATCCACAAATACTGATGGTAGGGCATCAGACACCTCAACCTTTTTATTCAATTGAGTCTGCAGGTCATGGATATCTGAGCCAAATTGGTCTATCTCTTGCCCGAGGTCAGTTCTTCCTTCTATAAGTTTCTCTTTCATATTTGAAAGACCATCACGAAGAAACTCATGAGATTTTATTAGTTGAGCTTGTTCCTCTAGCCAAGATTGGCTCATTATATCTGCTTCTTCAAAATTATCTTCTGGTGGGAACTCGCTCTCTTCGTCAAGTTGAGGTTCTTCTTGGAAATTGGACACTAATTCATCCACTCTAGCCTGGAGTCTTTTGATATCTAAGGCGTCAAGAACTTGTTGCTCGGCTATCATGTTCTGTTGCTCCGCTGCTTGTCTCATCAAGTCCATAATATGAGCCATGCTTTCCATATCCTCAACTTCCTTGCTCCTATCAAACTCATTAACATTATTAGAAACATTACAATAAAAGCTCTGAGAAGGATAATAAGAATTAGGACAACCATCACAATGGTCACCTTGACAACCACACACATTACAAAAATTCCACACATTAGATTGAGATGGACAATATTTCCATATGTGTGGTCCTCCACAATATGGACAAGGATTTTCATAATAAGAATAACCACTATTCAACCAATTAGCATTCCAAGATGCCATGTCAAGAAAGATAATAAAATATTAAATTAAGAATAACCACTATTTTGAGTACACATAGGGACTTGTGATTAACTATCAACTAAATGATCGCCACTTTGCACGGTTTTTCCGTTTTCATCCGTTTCGGCTCAAATTTCGCGCGTTTCGCCCCCGATTGATCCCGAATCATTCCTAAACATTCCTAAACTTGTTGGTCCCAAACGCACACGCAAGTATACGTGGTCGACAAGTAATTTAGGATTGTAAGTCCAGATATCGTACCCACAGGGACTTGTGATTAACTATCAACTAAATTAAACCCAAACAATTAATCTATTCAAGCGAATACTAAAGTATGAATATTTAACTAAAATTCATCTAGAGTAACAAATTAAGAGATTAAAGAAACAAGTTGGCGAAATTTTAGAGACGAATTCAATGAGAGACGATATTCTAGAGTTATGGGTTGGCTAACAATCTCGTTGAGTTTTCCACCTAAATCGTCTAATTAATATCTGGTTTATTGGTTGACATGGTTAATATTACTCGTAGCCTTCTCCCGAAGTACTATTCGTCTATTCAAGCTAACCTAATACCTATATTCCTATGAAATTA
Organism: Nicotiana paniculata; assembly: GCA_005239505.1. Lineage (NCBI taxonomy): Eukaryota > Viridiplantae > Streptophyta > Magnoliopsida > Solanales > Solanaceae > Nicotiana > Nicotiana paniculata. Next base: position 2,006 of record ML346274.1, read on the forward strand.
GGATTAACAAGAACACATTAATAATTCCTGCATCATAACCAAGCAAGGCGATTAGGTATATTCCTATCCTAACCGCAAATCCGCTCCCTTGAAGGGTTAAGATCTTGCTCTACCCAATCTTATACGCAATGTAGAATTCCCTCTCCCGAGTTCAATCCTAGATTCGTAGATAGTATTCAATTTGTGATCAAGAAATCAAATAATTAAACGCAAGTTGAATAAATAAACCAATATGATAAATAATAAGAACAATTCGAGCTTCAAACTACAATTTTCATGTAGCACCCAAAACTCTAGAACTAATAAACTATGAAATTAAAGGAAGAGAAGAGAAGAAAAACTAGGTAAAATCCTCCTTCAAGCGTGGTGTGTGTTCCTCCACATGAATTCCCCTTCAAAGTATGTTTGCCCCCTTCAAAAATAAGCTTAGACTTTCTTTTATACGTGTTAGGTAGGTTTACGGCCGAAATAACCGTGTCCCGGGCAAAATAGGACAAAAAACTCGTCATAGAACCATCCTTCTTCTCTACAAAAAACACCGGTGCACCCCAAGGTGACACACTAGGCCGAATGAACCCCTTATCTAGGAGTTCCTGAAGCTGCTCCTTTAATTCCTTTAGCTCCGCTGGTGCCATACGATGAGGTGGAATAGAAATAGGCTGAGTGCCTGGCACCAGGTCAATACCGAAATCAATATCCTTGTCAGGTGGCATGCTTGGCAGGTCTGCAGGAAACACGTTTGGAAAGTCACGGACCACAGGAACCGAATCAATAGTGGCAGTCTCACCACTGACATCCCTCACAAAAGCAAGATACGATAAATATCCCTTCTCAACCATATGCTGAGCCTTTAGGTAGGAAATCACCCTGCTAGGCACATAATCAGAAGAACCGCTCCACTAACCCTCGGATATCCGGCATAGCTAAGGTCACGGTCTTAGCGTGGAATTCAAAAATGGCATGATACGGAGATAGCAGTCCATGCCCAATATCACATAAAAATCGACCATGCTGAGTAACAGTAGGTCCACTCGGGTCTCCAGACCCCCAATAGATATCACACACGATCGATATACACGGTCCACAACAACAGTATCGGCCACTGGAGTCGACACATGAACAGATGTAACTAAAGACTTACGGGGCATATCCAGAAAATGGGCAAAATATGAAGAAACATAGGAATATGAAGAACCAGGGTCAAATAAAGCCAAAGCATCTCAGAAACAGACTGAGACTGCGATCACTGCATCGGAAGCCATAGCATCTGGCCTGCCTGGAAAGGCATAAATACGGGCCTAACCTCCACCTGCTCGACCTCCCCCTCTAGGGCAGCCTCTAGCTGACTGACTACCACCCCTGGCTTCCTGGGTGGGTGGTGAAGTATCTGGAGCTGAAGTCGAAGGCTGGCTCCTCAACTGAGATGGACCTCCAAGAAGATGAGGACACTGCCTCCTCATATGCCCGAACTCTCCACACTCATAACAACTCCCTGGAGCTGGAGAGTGGGACTGAAATGAACCACTGGCACCAGAATGGCCACTAGGAGAACCATGCATAGAAGAACCCTGAGCTGACGGTGCTGGAGCTGCACTCTGGGCTGGAAGGGCACTAAATGAAGAATGGCCGAGCTGAAAATCGCGGGGACCATGCCCTGAAGACGCACTACTATAGGTTGGGCGTCCTGACCGAGGAGGCCTAAATGAACGGCCTCTACCATACTGAAATTGGCCACTAGAAGGAGAACCACTAGAACCACCCAATCCACGAAGCCTCTTCGCCTCCCTCTCTACCCGCTCCTGGCGGCGAACCGACTCAATATCTCGAGAAATTTCAACAACCTGCTCGAATGTAGCATCTGATACTCTCTCCCTATCAGTAGGGACCAACTCGGTGGCATGACGAGCCAACTCTAAAAACCGCATCTCGTACTGCATCACTGATAGCTCCCCCTGACGCAGCTGCTCAAAAAGCCTGCGCTGCTCCGCCCTGTGTGAATAGGGTACATACTTCTCCAAAAAGATAGTAGAGAACTGCTGCCAAGTGAGGGGTGTGGAACCAATAGGCCTACGCCTCTCAAAAGAGTCCCACCAAGTGAATGCGGCACCAGAAAACTGAAAGGTAGCAAATGAGACCCCACTGGTCTCCAAAATCCCAGCAGTACGTAGCATCCTCTGACACTTATCCAGAAAATCCTGGGCATCCTCGCCCTCAGCACCACCGAATGTCGGTGGTTGTAGTCTACTAAACCTCTCCAGCTTACGCTACTCATCATCTGGCATAGCTGGGACCACAAAGCCCTAAACTGGAGCAACCGGCTGGGCTGGAACCGCCCCCGGTGTCTGCTGGCCTTGAGTAGCCTGCTCAGGTGTACGAGCAACTGGAGTCTGACTGCCTCCCCCGGCCTGAGAAGTAGCGGTAACTGCCCGAGCAAGGGTGGTACACACATTCAATATCTGAGCCAAGGTCTTCTGAAGACCCGAAATAATAATAAGCACTGGTGGTGCCTGAGCCTGTCCCGCTGGAGCATCTTTTGCGGGAACCTGATCCTGAATAGTAGCGGGATCAAATGATACTGTCCTGACTGTCGCACGGGCTGGCCCCCTACTTCTACCACGGCCTTGACCGCGGCCTCGACCCCTCGCTGGTCTAGCTGACGGCTGATCGCCTTGATCGGCGGCGCGAGTCCTCACCATCTGTGAGAGAATGAAAAAATAGAAGTTTAGATTCCCAGTACCAATCAAATGGCACGACATAATTCAAGAAAAATAAGATTGTTCCTAAGGGTTCTGTAGCCTCTCGAAGATAAGTACAGACGTCTTCGTACTGATCTGCAAGACTCTACTAAACCTGCTCATGACTGTTGAGTCCTATGTAACCTAGGCTCTGATACCAACTTGTCACGACCCCAAATCTTAAGCCGACCGTGATGGTGCCTATCATGGAACTAGGCTAGCCAACCATTTCAGACTATCAATATATATATATCATAATTTCCCACAATTAGCAGATTTTAAAAATAGCAGAATGAGATGAAACAAATACACACTTCCCCAAAACCTAAAGTCAATTGTCATGAGCATCTAAGACTGAAAATACAATGTACAACATAGTGGCTTGATACAACAAAATTCTGAGGTACAAAAGACCAAAAGAAGCTATGATATGAGGGAAGGAAAGGAGGTGAGCTGGGGACGCTGAGCAGCTACCTCAATCCTCGAACAAATCCAAGCTCGTCCGGAAATCAACTAGTGAGATGGTCCGGTGCCTGGATGTACACACAGAGGTGCAGGGAGTAACGTGAGTACGCCAACTCAGTAAGTAATCAATGTAACTAAAAACTCGAGTGTAGTGACGAGCATTTAAATCATGTACATCCATATAATAAATAACAGTGGAAATGAATAAATCAAGTCAGGAATTCTACAATTCCGAATATTTCATAAAACTCCGGTTTCAATTTAAAAATCTCGTATAAAACATTTATCCAACATTTATTATCAGAGGCTCAGTGTAAAGAAGAGTGTAAACAACATTTTTCATAAAATATAAGCCCCTCGGGCACAGTATCACTCAAAAATAAGCCCCTCGGGCAAGCCTCTCAGTCACTCGTGACTCCACTATCAGTATCTCATGCTCTCACTTAACACTCGTACTCAGCAAGTACCATGAACACACACAAATGATGCGGCGGGCAGCCCGTTCCACTATTATTTATATATATATACACATTTATACTACTGTGGCTGGCAGCCCGATCCATATATAACATATGCTGCTGCGTGCAACCCGATCCATATAATAGTCTACTGCACTCACTGGGGGTGTACAGACTCCTAGAGGGTTCCTTCAGCCCAAGTGTTATATCTGCTGCGGCGTGCTGCCCGGTCCAATATGTATATTGTTGCGGCGTGCATCCCGATCCATATATAACATATATTGCTGCGGCGTGCAGCCCGATCCATATATATATAATCTATATTGTTGCGGCGTGCAGCCCGACCCACATATAATATATAACATATATATTATTGTGGTGTGCAGCCCGTCCCATAACTATCCTCACATACTCGGCGCTCAGCCTAACACATATATACTGCTGCGGCGTGCATCCTGATCCATGGCTATCCTCACATACTCGGCGCTCAGCCTAACACATATATACTGCTGCGGCGTGCATCCTGATCCATGGCTATCCTCACATACTCGGCCCTCGGCCTGACTCACTCACCCTCACAAGCCACTTGGGCAGTTTATCTCAACTTACGGGACTCATCCCAAAATACTTTTCAGAGTTTTCAAAGCAGTGTGATAACAGTGAAAATAACAACAAGTAGGAAACATGACTGAGTTCACAATTGTTCTAATAGGATAATGGTAGAATAGTGTACAAGTACCTCTGAGGGTCTACACAGGTCGGCACAAGGCCCTAAACATGGAAAATACCCTTGAGCGTCTAAACAAGTCGGCACAAGGCCCCAAACATGGCTCACACCCCATAAACAAGTCTAAACTTCTGAAAGACAAGATATCATAAGGTTTCAAATCAAATACGTGACTTAATAGTCGGTACGGGACGGACCAAGTCACAATCCCTATCGGTGCACGCCCCCACGCTCGTCATCTAGTGTATGCGTCACCTCATTTATCAACACAATATCAAATAACGGGGTGTCATACCCTCAGGTTTAGAGTTACAATCGTTACTTACCTTAAAACAGCCCAAAAGCTACTCTGCGATGCGCTTGCCCCTCGAATTGGCTCCCGATTGCTCCGAATCTAACCAAAACCAGATTAACATCATTAATATACACTAAAGGAACACAACCCAATCGAAAACTATCAATTTAGACACAATTCTCGAAATTCGGCCAAACCCGAGCCCCGGTCCCACATCTTGAAATTAGATAAAATTTACATCATTAGAATACTCGTGCTCCCACGATTCTATACATACCAAGAACACTAAAATCGGACCACAATTTCCCACTCAAATCATCAAAAGAAAACTCCAATTCCATGCACTCAACCTCCCCAATATTGGGTTTTAAATCCAACAATTTTCCGGTTTAATTACTTAGAAAATGACATAGAAACAAGTTATGAAGTTGGAAACCTTACCTCCAAGTGATCCCCTTTGATTTCTTCTTCAAACCCTCTCAAATAGCTCTCAACTTGTTCAACAATGGAGGAAACAATGAGCTAATCTCGAAAATATGGCCTTTAAAACATTCTGCCCAGCACTTATAATCCCTTCAGTGCGATCGCGAATCGACCCACGCGATCACGATGCACAGCCCAGAACACCCGACGCGATCGCATACCAACACATGCGATCGCATAGAACAAATATCCATCCCACACACGCGCCTCAGAACCTATACGCGATCGCACCAAAGTCCACGTGATCGCACTGCTTCACCTGTCCAACCTAGGCGATCACAATCCATACCAGACGATCGCATAGAACAAAATTCCTGCCCAACTCTTTTACTCTACACGATCGCGGATGAATCCACGCGATCGCAGTGAAGAAATCACTACTGTTAAAACCCCAGAAAATAGCAGACTCCTTAAGGCCAAAAAGTGCCCGTTTGAGCATCTGAAATACACCCGAGGCCCCCGGGACCTCAAAAAATCCTACTAACACACCTCATAACATAATTCAAACTTATTCGGGCCTTCAAAATACCAAAAACAACACGAAAACATCAAAATTACATCAACTTCAAGCCTATGCACTTTGAAATTTCTAAATTTCGCCAGTGATGCCGAAACCGACCAAAACACATCCGATTGACCTAAAATTTTGCACACATATCCAAAATGACATTATGAATCTTCTCCAACTTCCGGAATTCCATTCCAACCCTGATAGCCTATTTTCCACTACCGACCGGAAATCGCCAAAAACTAACTTTCGCCAATTCAAGCCTAATTCTACACCGGACACCAAAACTTCATTCCTTACACACTCCTAAGTCCCAAATCACCTAAATAAGCTATCCGAGCCATAAAATTCACATTCCGAGGTCATTTACCAATAAGTCAACTCCTAGTTGACTTTTTCAACTATTAAGCTAATTTAATAGACTAAGTGTTTCTGTTCTTACCACAACCACTCCGAACCCAACATATCATAAACATGCTAAGCAATATATGATAAAGCTGAAATGGGGGAAACGGGGCTAATCACACAGAATGACCGGTAGGGTTGTTACACGTCTACTCTTTTCAGTGATTGAGCATTAATGGCTAATAATGGCATTAATGTAACGTTAAAATGATTAATCGTAACTGTTGCGTGAAGATTATGTAACGTTTTGGATCATTAATTGAGGATACCCGAATATGCCCTTTATTCTGTCTTGATTCATTTTGACCGTGTCTCTTCACCTTCTCAATTAGGTTGAGATTCCCGTATCTGATTACCCCGTGGGTATGCTGTTCCGTTCCTCTTTATCTCGTACCTCTTAATAAAGTCTCGTCCAGTTGTCATGTTGTCATTGCTCCACATAGATTACAGAGTCATCATAAGTATTACACGTGTGAAGCTCATTTTTACCAATACAGTTGGGTGATTAATTTCTTATCCAAATACTTTAATTAATCAACTACAATTATTAATTAACTAGGTAATGTCCCATTACCCAATAATTAACCAATTAACCACATAATTAATAATTATCTCCACTTACTTAAAATTCTACTTACTTTTAACATACCTTATACACCTTACTATCATGGTCATGTGGTACCTTGTATGGAAGTAGTCCATAAATACCAAGTATTTTAGCTCGGACCGTATTTTGTTCCAACATGCCAAACTTGGACGAAAATTTATTTTCTTTGACTTTCTTCCCCTCTCACCTTCAGGAATTCACTCATTACTTATTTGAAATAGCATAATCCTTAAAATCTCCAAATAATCTTTTCCTTGGACTGATGTTAATTATCTTACGAAAAATTCAACGTACAATACTACTGGGTGCAACATCATCGTAATTGAATACTGCGAAGCGTAACATTATCGTAATATTGCGGGGCGTAACAGTGCGGAGGCTAACTTGAGCCCTTATTTGCTTTTACATGAAAGTTCAGCTTGTTTTGTATGTCACCTAGTTTTCTCTTTCTAAGCAACCTAAATTGAGTCTAGAACCATCCATGATAGAAGTATAAATGCATCCTAGACTATAGGTATGGGACGGGTAGTGCACGCATAACGTACGATTTAGAATCAGTTAGTACGCTTTATGTAAACAACTTAAAGATAGTATCGGGTAGCAGGAGATGATAGTTTTTGCCCGCTGAATAATACAAGTAAATCCCTACCTCGAGGGAGTTACAAAGTATTATCTATGTTGCACGGGGTGATCCTTTAGGCTAAAAAACTTAGGACACCCCACCTTTGCCTTAAAATAAATTATTTTGCTTATTTGCCCAATTCTGTCTCTCCTATTTATTTGGACTAATTCATATAATTCGAGTTCGGCCGGGACCCACAGTTGTGGACCTCGAGGAGTGCCTAAAACCTTCTCCTTCAGGTAATTTGAGCCCTTACCCGATCTTTGGTGATGTGTACTGGTTAAACTAGAGTTATTTGCAAATAGGTGTCCTAACGCACCTCAAACTCGTTAGGTGGCGACTCTCTCTTTTAACACCCTTCCTTAAAAGAGTTTGTCACGTGTCGAAACCCAATTTTGCGAGAAAAAGGCGGCGCAACAATGTCTAAAGTTATATTTAAAAGAGTAGTCATGTGTCGATCCCCAGCAGAGTCACCATGCTATCGCGCACCATTTCCTCGGGAAAGTAGGTTTTGAAGCGTGATAACTCTTTTAAATAGGTATTAAAAGAGAAGAGTTGCCACCTAACTATTTTTAAGGTGCGTGAGGGCACCTATTTGCAAATAACTTTGTTTGACTAGTCTACATCACCAAAGATCGGGTAAGGGCTCAAATTACCTCAAAGAGAAGGTGTTAGTCACTATTCGAGGTCCACAACGGTGGGTCCCGACTGAAGTTTACGGTATATGTGGATTATGGAGTTATAATTAATCTAAGTGGTCATAAAAAAGATGTGGAAGTTTTAAGGTCTAGTGTAACAAGTGTAAAGAAAACATCATAAGATTTAAACTAAATCAGTACAACTCTTAGAGGGTTACAACTGTGTATGTCTATATTTAAAGACTAAGTCTTTTTAGCAAGCATATAAAAGGAAGGGGGTCCTAAGTTTTTAAGCCTAAAGGATCACCCTATGCAACATAAATAATACTTCGCAACGTCCCTTAGAGTAGGGTTGCTCATATTATTTAGCGGCACAGACTATCATCCCCTGCTGCCCAATTACTATATTAAAGTTGTTACTTAAAGGCGCTCAAATTCATTTCGAGGTCGCATCCTATGCCTGCACTACCGATCCCATGACTATGGTCTAGGAGGCTTTGGACCTACTATTTAGGTGGTTCTAGACTTTACTTAGGTTGCTCAAAATGATAAAAAACTAATCGCACATTCAAAACAAATAGGACTGCACATAATAGCAATGAGCGGCTCATGTTAGCCTCCACATATAGCAACAAAGGCACGCAAACAGATTTCAGGTTATGCAGTATATAGTTTCAGAATTAAGATGTATTTGAGTCGTTATATCCTATAGAGATAGCTTCTATGTGATTCTGACTTCCAGCAGTGTACAAGAAACGTTACAACTTTAGGCTAACAGTATTGTAGATTAAAAGTATTACAATCCTATAGGCAGGATATCTAAATGTTCATGCAGTGAAGTAATAAGACTGTTTGAAAGCCCAAGATTAACAACGATGATCTTATAAATACGTTGTCTAAGATGAGTAATAGCATCATATAGGTAGGATTTCTAACACATGGAAATAGAGCAAGTTGAGTAAATAACCAATGATGTTCGAATCCTATAGGCATACTATATAATAGCATATAGAAGTGGAGCATGTGAACAAGTGAAGCACTTATATTCTTATAGGCCTGTTTTATAATAGTGTTTAGTAATAGGACATGTTGAGCGAGTAAGTGTTTGGGCTACTATAGGCATGCTATCTATCAGTGTACAGAAATAGAGCATGTAAAACGAGATAGCAAACAAAACATTTAGACCCTATAGGCATGTTTTCTACCCTTTCATGCGAGAATAGAGTATAATTGTTTCCCCTTATTTCATTAACATCCCAATTGTTTGTTTACAAATTATTACATGCCCAAATAATGAGTACAAGTACAAATATTACATAAAGGAACAACTACAAGTTTGGGTACAGGCCCAAACGAAAGTAACCTAGTATTGCCTGGGCCTTCAATATGTTTTCTTTGATACGAATAGCAGGCCTAGATTCAAATGTATGTCAAACAGGAGAGTGTGTCCAATTGAACAGCCCAAGTCCATACATGAACTTATACCAAGCCCAACAATTACGGATTGACCACTTAACCAAATAAGCTAATGGAGCATACATGGAAATCAATTAAATAATGCTGAAGCAATGCCTCATAGAGACATGATTGTATGATAGCTAGTAGGATTCAAATGAAACACACTGGCATTTCAGAAGCAAAAGTTACCGGATTGATTAATTCAAGAACATGAGAACTAGTTGAATCAACATGGCTTATTTACAACAGGGAAAATTTAATACAGAAGACAACATAAGTTCATAAGTGAGCGATTATTCAAAAAAAGAGAAAGGGTGTAGCATGTTGAACACAGTCACACACTAGGACGATTTAAGAGGCATGTTTATTTACTTAACAGACTGAACACAAACAATGCCAAGTTTCAGAAATCCAACGTAAGACATGATCTAAAATTAGTCAAAAGGACTTTGGACATAGAAACTTTAATCATAGAAGACATACAAAGTTGTAGTTAAGAGAATAGCAATTTCACATGCAAGTTTCTTTCATGAGAACCTAAACAATATAACAAACAGACTGGTGGTCATGGTCTTAAAATAGTCAACAAACAACTTAACATACTGGGTATGACACAAAAGACTCAAAATCCAAGAACTTAGGGTAAGTAAACATAACAATTTAAGGTTAATAAGACAGGCAGATTTCAAGAATTATACCAATTGACCATGTTTAATAGAAGAAGTTAAATTCATTGAGATTCAACAAGATGTTTTGTCAATACTGGAGGGTACATGATTAATAAGTTGAGGAATACAATCGTCAAATAGAAAAGAAACATGTTTGGCTAGATATTTAAAAAAAATGTTACAGTATGGGATGATCATGGATCAATTTGTAGGGTAACAGTAGATTACACATAAAGGGTTCACCAGAAAGGGACTCATTAAAGAAAATCCTGGGCAAACATTAATTCCATAGGAGTTTTAGTGCAAGTGTTCAAAGTGACACATGAGAAAAGGGTTCAATATTAAACAGTCAATGTAGGAATTTAAGTATACATAAACATGATAGCCTCAAACAAGCATAACAACCTAGAATTCATCCAAATTGACTACACTAAATGAACATAAGCAAACTTATACAAATTGTGATGAAAGATTGCAGAAGGAATTCAAAGTGAGGTCGGCACAAAATCATATTGGCTTAGAAAGGTCCATATAACACAGATGTTCAGAAGCATGAACACAAACTGGGAAAAAACATAATTGTGAGGGATTGAACACTTAACAATTTGCCGATTTAAAAACAAATGGAGGAGAATCAGTAGCGAAGTAAGAACAATAGCAAGAACTCCAAACCCTAGTGCATTAGAGTTCACAGGGGCTTCAAATGAGCCCTCGGCTGTGCTCGCACTAGAGGGGTAGATGGAGAGAATTTTGGTGGCCTTGACTTTCAGCCGGCCAAGAGCTCAAGTTTCAGAATAGTATATAATAAGTGAGAGTGAGAGAGAGTATAACAATGATTCAAAAATAATCCATGAGACCTCAAAAGGGAACGGGGAAGGGGTTTATATAGTGGTAGAAGTTGAACGAACAAGCATAGAAGACAGTCAGTAAAGCACAAAATAAGGAAAGAAAATATCACATGCAATCAATAATAGAACCAATAAAAGAAGAATCAGAATCCAAACCCTAGTTGGAGTCAAACTCAGGGCGAATCGTTCACAAGCCCTAATCACGACAGAATCAACGGAGATATACCATATACAAGAGAGATTTTTCTCTTCTCAAGTGTATAGAACCACAATCGCACCTAAAACCATAGAATTGAAGAAAGATTTGTGAGAATCGAGCTTGCTATAAGTGCAATGGTAATGAAAGTTACCATAAATGAGTGATAGTAGCAGGAAAGGTAAGTATAGCCCACGTATGAACGCGTATAGGGAAAGAATAAGAAAGGATCTACATGGTCGGCTAGGGTTTAGTGTGAGAGTGGAGAGATGAGAGAATACAGAGGAGGTTGGGTGGGGGAAATGGTCTCTAGGGTTTGGGGTGAAGGATATAAGGAGAGTGAGGGTTTATTTTGGACCGTTGATCATTTGAGATCAACGACCAAAAGTAAAAGAAGGTCAGGCAGATTGAAAAAATGGGTCCCGACCGACTCAAAATAAAAGGGTTGTTTGGTTTGGTCCAGGAGAGATTGGACTAAGATTTTGTGTGTTTGGACATTAATTATTCCGAAAATTGGCTTAGGATTGGGATGGATTTTAAATACAAGATAAGGGAAAATAATTTAATAAAATATTTAAATGAATATAAAAATACTATTTATGAAACTTAAAATAATAATTGAAGATTATAAAATATGTAAAAATTACTTTGACCCTGAACAAAATGATAAATGAGATTTGATGCAAAGTGTAGGCTATTATTGCACAAATTCATAATTAGCATAAAAATGCAAATATAATGATAAATAAAATGAAGTAAACTATTATAAAATATGCATGTGGTAGAAATAATAAATTTAAATGATTAAATTACCCTGAATAATTTAAAAGAATAATTAAATAAATATTTGAATAATTATAATGCAAGAGAATTAATTTAAAAACCTTAAAAAATTGTGGAAAATTACAGAAATACTTATATAACCCCGATAAATTGGATAATAGTGCAAATATGGTATTTTGAAAGTATATATACATAAGGGAAAAATTAGGTATCAACAGTTGCCCCTCTTTACCCCGGAATATTGAAAGAGTTGTCGGGTAAAGAACATGATGACTAATTTTGTCTGAACAAACAAAGATGATGTGTTTTTAAAAAATGGGGGTCGAACCCTGGTTCTTGAGTTCCGTACATATCTCTGGTATTAGAGGAATCAGGTCGTGTGTAGTTCTGTATCCAACATCGAACAAAATCGATGGAGTTATTATAAGAGTGGTCGTGTGTTTCGAAAGAAGATCTTTTGGATATGACAATGTCGGATAATTTTGGGTGGAGAAATGAATGCGAGTTTGGATGTTACAAATAGATAAGGCAAATGTTTGAGTTGTTATGAGATAAAGGTAATCAATTGCTGATCATCGGTTACCTTTGAGATGATCAAAGGATGTGAACGTTGTGAACGGAAACTGGAGCGAGAATTGCTCATGTTTGTAGAACAATTACCTTCCGAGTCACCTGCAAAACGTAAAACACGATGCATGCGAATATACGGGGTTATCGCAAAAATTTAAACATGATGCAAATTTCCTTCGGACCCTGAGATTGTCTTTGGACGATGAGGATGATATCCTTAGGCCATGACATCCTGGGCTATGAAGCGTATGATAAGGGATTCACGGGCCATGAAATGGTGTCCTCGGGCCATGAGGATGGTGCCTCTGGACTATGACGCCTTTGAATAATGATATGCATTTTCGTGAGATCCTCCGACCATGGAATGATGTCTTCGGGCTATGAGGATAATGCCTTCAGACTATGATGCCCTCGGATAATGTGGCGATGTTTCAGCCAATGAAACACAAAGATGCGGCAATGTTGATTGTTGGATAGAGGAAATAGGCAATGCTTAGCCACGTGCGGGAATGAAGAGAAGTCGTGCTTAACCTTATGCAAGATGAGGACAGCTCTTATCCCTATACAGATAATGAGGGAAATTATTAACTGTATGTGGATGAAGGCAGTGTTTAGCCTTATGCAATGACGGAGGCAATGCTTAACCTCATGCAAAGAATGGGGACAGTGCTTAGCCTCATGCATGGGAAGGCGGTGCTTAACCTTATGCAATAATGGAGGTAGTGCTTAGCCTCATGCAATGTAGCGGAGACAGTGTTTAGTCTTCATGCAAGGGAAGACAGTGCTTAGCCTTATGCAATAATGAAGGCAATGCTTAGACTCGTGCAGTTTAGCGGAGATTATGCTTAGTCTCATGCAAGGGAAGGCAGTGCTTAGCATTGTGCAATAGTAGAGGCAGTGCTTAGCTTCATGCAGTGTAGCGAAGATAGTGCTTAGTCTCATGCAAGGGAAGGTGGTGCTTAGACTTATGCAATAATGGAGGCAGTGCTTAGCCTCATGCTGTGTAGCAGAGACAATGCTTAGCCTTATGCAATAATATAGGCAGTGCTTAGCCTCATGCAATGTAGGGGAGACAATGTTTAGTCTTCACGCAAGGGAAGGCAGTGCTTAGCCTTATGAAATAATGGAGGCAGTTCTAAGCCTCATGCAGTGTAGTGGAGACCGTGCTTAGTCTCATGCAGGGGAAGGTAGTGCTTAGCCTTAATCAATAATGGAGCCAGTGCTTAGCCTCATGCAATGGAAGGAAGTGCTTAGACTTATGAAATTATGGAGGCAGTGCTTAGCCTCATATAGTGTAGTAGAGACATTTCTTAATCTCTTGCAAGGGAAGGGAGTGATTAGCCTTATGCAATAACGGAGGCACTGCTTAGCCTCATGAAAAGAATGGAGACAATGCTTAGTCTCATGCAAGGAAAGGAAATGCTTAGCCTCATGCAATGTAATGGAGACATGGAGACAGTTCTTAGTCTCATGCAAGGAAAGACAACATGCAATAGTGACGACAATGTTTAGCCCTATGCAAGGAATGGAGACAATCCTTAGTCTCATGCAAGGAAAGACAAAGCTTAGCCTTGTGCAATGATGAGGGCAGTGTTTATCCCAATGCAGGAAGAGAAATGATTAAATGTGAGAGGAAAAATGATTCTTAGCTTGACACGTTTGTGCTTGGCAACTTCTGTTGGTGTGAATATAGTGATCTTCTTGTATGTCTATATTTGTGAATGTGCTTGTTATGTCCATTGTGCCTGCATCCAAACAAATAAATTTTGAATCAGAGACTGTGACGCGCTTTGAGACATTGCAATATCCTCAACTCGGAATTTTGAGGACCTTCCTCAAAATTATGTCCCAGTTTATATGCCTACTTCTGGAAATACTCTTCATGGTGATCCTTGACATAATGAGATCTAACAAACTCGAAATCTTGCCCCAGCTTCTGACCATATAGGGGAAGGAATATTTTATTATGATGTTACTGAACCCACAAGGCTGCCTACGTATCCCATCTTAAACGAGAATCAGGTCAAGCATAGTTCAGGTTACATAAAATAGAAAGTCGAAATATAATCTTAAACATAATATCTATTGATTACGTCTGAGTTGATAGGTTTTGGCCATATCTCTCCATCCATATCTGCAATTATAAGTGCTCCCCCTGTCAGTACTCGGTGAACCATGTAAGGGCCTTTCCAGTAGGGTGAGACTTTCCCCTTTGCTTCATCCTGGTGGGGGAATATTCGTTTCAGCATCAATTTCCCAGGTGTGAATTGCCTCGATCTAACCTTTTTGTTGAAAGCCCTTGCCATTCTATTCTGGTAGAGTTGACCATGACACACTGCGTTCATTCTCTTACCATCAATGAGATCCAAATGTTCATACCGGTTCCGTATCCATTCCGCATCACTGAGCTCGGCCTCTTGTATGATTCTTAAGGAGGGAATCTCCACTTCAGCGGTAATAATGGCTTTAGTACCATAGACCAGTAGATAGAGAAGTTCCCCAGTTGACGTAAGAACTGTGGTGCGGTACCCGAGCAAAGAAAATGGTAACTTCTCGTGCCATTGCTTGTAATTTTCCACCATTTTCCTCAATATCTTCTTGATGTTCTAGTTGGAAGCTTCAACGGCAACATTCATCTGTGGCATGTATGTTGTAGAATTTCGATGCTTGATCTTGAATATTTCACATATCGCTTTCATCATATCGTTGTTGAGATTGGAGGCATTGTCAGTAATGATTGACTAAGGTACTCCAAATTGACAAACAATACGATCCCGAACAATATCCGCTACGACCTTCTTAGTCACAACCTTATAGGAAGCGGCTTCAACTCATTTTGTGAAGTAGTCTATAGCCACTAAATGAACTTGTGTCTGTTTGAAGCAGCGAGTTCAATTGGACCGATGACATCATGACCCAATCAGAGAAAGGCCAGGGTGAACTCATTGCATTGAGTTCGTTAGGAGACACTCGTATCATATCAACATGTATCTGCCATTGGTGACACTTCTAAACATCTTTGATGCAGTCTGTCTCCATGGTCATCCAGAAATACCCTGCTCTTAATATCTTCTTGGCCAAAATGAAACCATTAATGCGAGGTCTGCAAGTTCCAGCATGTGTTTCTTTGAGTAATCTAGATTCCTCTTTGGCATCTTCACATTGCAAAAATCCCAAATGGGGAGTCCTTCTATACATAATTCCTCCACTCTGAAAGAAATGGTTGTCTAATCTTTGAAGCGTGCGCTTTTGAGTGTGCGTGGCATTTTATGGGTATTCTCTTTTCTCCAAGTATTCCTTGATATCATGGAACCATGGATTTTTGTCAAACTCTTCTTCAACATGAGCAAAATAAGATGGCTACTTACGGATCTATATTGGGATAAGATTAATGAATTTATTGTCTGGATGTTGTATCATGGAAGACAAGTGGTTGATGCATTTGCGAACTTGTTCTGGACCCTTGGGAGATGCTTGAATTCTATCTTTGTGAACCTCTTGATAAACTCTTGTACACAATGCAAGTATGGTAATATTTTTGTGTTCTTGGTAGCCCATTCTCCTAGTACTTGGTGTACCAGTAGATCAAAATCTCTAATTACCAAAAACTCCTGAATGTTCATGTCAATGGCCAACCTAAGTCCCAAGATGCAGGTCTCATATTCCTCTATATTGTTGGTGCACGTGAACCTGAGTTTTACGGATACCGGATAATGTTGACCGGTTTCTGATATTAAAACAACTGCAATACCAACTTGCTTGAAGTTTGTTGCCCCGTCGACAAACATTCTCCAACTGTCATATGTTTCGGCAATATCTTCTCCTACAAATGACACTTCCTCATCGAGAAAATATGTCTTTAATGGTTTGTATTTTTCATACACGAGTTTCTTTGCCAAGTGATCGGCCAATGCTTTCCCCTTGACTAACTTCTGAGTCATATAAATGATGTCGAACTCACTTAGCAATATCTGCCACTTTGCTAACTTGCTTGTAGGCATGTGTTTCTAAAAGATGAACTTCAGTGGGTCCATACTTGATATGAGGTAGGTAGTGTACGCACATAAATAATATCTCGACTTCTGTGCTATCCATTTCAAAGCATAGCAGGTGCGCTCCAGCAAAGAATACCTGGCCTCGTAAGGTGTGAACTTCTTACTCCAATAGTATATCACCAGCTCTTTCCTCCGGTTTTATCATGTTGCCTCAGAATGCAGCCAAAGGCTCCATCTAATATGGACAGATACAACAGCAGAGGTCATCCTGGTTCTGGTGGGACCAACACAGTCGGTTTAGATAAATACTCCTTGATTTTGTCGAAGGCTTTCTTGCATTCTTCAGTCCAATTTGTCGCAGCATCTTTCCTCAACATCTTGAAGATCGACTCACATATCAATGTTGATTGTGCTATAAAACGGCTGATATAATTGAGGCATCCTAGAAAAATCATCACGTCATTCTTATTTTTTGGTAGTGGCAAGTCCTGAATAGCTTTGATTTTTGACGGGTCTAGCTCAATACCACAGCGGGTGATGATGAAACCCAACAGCTTCCCAGCAGGGACTCCGAAGGCACATTTTACGAGGTTCAACTTCAAATTGTATTTTTGAAGTCGGTCGAAAAACTTCTTCAGGTCTGCTATGTGGTCTAAACTCCTTCAGATTCGATAATAACGTCATCCACGTACACCTCTATTTCTTTACGTATCATGTCGTGGAAAAGAGTCGTCATGGACCTCATGTAGGTGGCCCCTACATTCTTCAAACCAAATGGCATCACTTTGTAGTTGTATATCCCCTATGGTGTGATAAATGTTGTCTTATCGGTGTCCTCCTCATCCATCCAAATCTGGTGATATCCTGTGAAGCAATCCACAAATGATTGGATTTCATGCTTAGAATAGTTGTCAATCAGTTTGTGTATGTTGGGCAACGGGAAATCATCCTTAGGACTTGCTCTGTTCAGGTCTCGATAGTCAACACACTCTGTGACTTTCCCATATTTATTTGGAATGGCAAAATGTTGGCTAACCAGGTCAGGTATTCGACCACTCGAAGAACCCGAGCTTTGATTTGCTTGGTAACCTCCTCTTTTATCTTCAGACTCATATATAGTTTGAATTTTCTGAGCTTCTTCTTTACCGGCGGACACATGGGGTTGGTGGGTAGCTTGTGAGCTACTATGGATGTGCTTAACCAAATCATATCATCGTAGGACTATGCAAAAATATCCTCATATTCCTTTAGAAATCTGATATACTCTTCCTTCTTTGACGGTGATAGATGAATGCTTATGCGAGTTTCTTTTACTATTTCAAAATCCCCCAAGTTAACTGCTTCAGTTTCCTCCAAGTTGGACTTTGGTTTGTTCTAAATATTCTCTACTTCTTTGATAATTTCCTCAGATATTATATCATTTTCCAAATCTTCCGAATCACTGTCCTTATGTTGCGTTGTCTCATTACATGTCACAGTCGTAGGTTCATCAGGATATGCAACAATTAAGCTGAAAAGAATGTAGAAAAATAATAATAAATATGAAAATCAATAATGCATTAATAAAGCTTAAAATTGTCAACAAGTGATGGCTTGAGTAATTATTTCAAGACAAAATGCTGAAAATGTCTAAAATGCTCAAAATTAATTTAAAAACAAGTCATGCTAATTCTGCCAGGCTACCCAGGTACTCGACGAGCCCAAGATAGTGCAGCGGTCCAATTCTTGAGAATAGCTCTTTCTCCCACTGTCTGAATAGTAAGGTCTTCCTCCTCTAAAATTGCATTGCAGTCCATATCTTCCTTGTCCAGAAACATCTTCCTTATACCGGCCAAAATCTCGTCTTCCCCGGATCCACACATCACGTTAGTCTGGCAGAATGCCTGGTGCATTAGTGGTATGGGTTGTTCCAGTGGATGGTAATCGCGCTCCACGATAGTGCCCAATCCTGCTACTCTTGCACGGTATATTCATACCCGAGCCCAAAGGTCGTGCCATGATATTGCGGTCGTATGGGTTCTGTGATCCCCTGAAGTTTTCGGCCAAGACCCTTTCCTGGTTCATATCTCGTACACAACAATATGCTTTCTATCTTATTTCTCCACCATCGATCCTTCTCAATTGCGTTTACCCGCTCAATGCGATGGTATGTTTCTCCTCCCAATTTCCTCCTCATTTTGATGAGAGGAATGGTCTGGTTGGTGTAGATAGGGTTGCTTCCGTCTCTATGAATGATCACCTCTTGATGATTCCACTCGAACTTCACAACCTGGTGTAGAGTAGAAGCCACTACCCCAGCTGCATGTATCCATGGTCGTCCCAACAACAAGTTGTAAATGGAAGATATATCTAGCACTTGGAACTCGACATCAAACTAGGTCGAGCCCATCTTTAGATCAAGGTTGATTTCTCCGATAATGGATCTCTAAGATCCATCGAATTCTTTCACATTCATGCTTCCCATTCGTATCTCATGTGTACCTTTACCTAATCTTTTTAGAGTGGTCAGCAAGCATATGTTAAGGATCGAACCTCCATCTATTAGGACCCTAGCAATGAACTTATCTTCAAATTGCACAGTGATGTGCAATGCCTTGTTGTGGCTCAATCCCTCTAGTGGTAACTCATCTTTGTGGAAAGTAATTTTATGACTCTCTAGTACCTTCCTGACCATGCTAGCCATATCTCCGCTAGTGATGTCGGCGGGTATATAAGCTTCGCTCAATACTTTCATCAAGGCATTTTTATGTGCGACTGAATTTTGCAATAGTGTCAAAATGGATATATGAGCGGGAGTCTTGTTCAAGTAATCAACAATAGAGTATTATCTTACATGTACCTTCATCTAGAGATCATCAGCACTTATCTCAACAACGTGTGGCTTAGATGCAGCTTCTTTGCTTGTTCCTCTAAGAATCTCAGGTGTGTAAACTCTGCCAGTTCTAGTCATACCTTGTGCAACACCTGTCTCTTCCATCTTGGCCTTTCCCTTTCTTCTTTCCTCCGCAACATAATCCCATGGGACAGCATCTGACTTATAAGATGGTGTGGAAGCTACCATCACGGTGAAGGGCATAGATATGTCAACCTCAAATGGTACCTGGGTTTATACCACAATCGGCGACATGGTAACAAGATATGTCTTGGGAGTACCCCTCTCGAATAAGTCCAATGGTAGTTTTTTTGTTCTGAGTGGTTGTGTTTTGCTGGTTGATGTCGGGAAAATTTATAGTGAGGGAAAGGTTTGCTAGATTTCGGACTCGCCCAAGCTCACCCTGCAGCTCCAGGATTTTATGCTCTAAACATAAGACCAACTCATTCTGTTTTGGCGTACTTCTCCCGTCTAAGGTTTTAACATTCTCTGCCACGGTACCATTATCTTTTCGGATACCACTTAAATCATCCATTTTCACTTTGCCTTAACATTTGCTTTTTGGGTCGCTAGGTGGAGGAGGAGGTGGAGGACCTCTAGATCTGGTATGGTATGCTGATGATGCCAGTATGCATGAACCAACCTTTGGGAATGGGGGTAATCAAAGAAAATAAAACAAAAAGTAACCAAGTTAGTAAAAGAGTGTTTCAGTGTTTGAGCATGTATCACATAAGGTCTTGCAATAATTCGCGTCCTAATTGTGGGGACCTCATTGTGCCTGAGGTAGGCCTAAGCGACTCAAAAACTTGGAGAAAATTCATGCCAACGTTTGCTTCGTTTCATTAGTATGAAATAAGAGAAAATAATCTTTCACTTAATCGATAATAATAATAAAGTCACTGATGGCATTAAGCCTTATTACATCGAAATCTAATCTAGAAAGCAGTAAAGGACATTATCTCCTAATCTACTTGGTACCTGAAGGACCTTCCCCATGCTTGGCTCTCTTGATCCCATCAATCATGTTCTCTAGATCACGCATGTCCAGTAGCAAGTAAGCCTTTGCCAGCTTCCCTCCTTCATCATCGTCCATGCCTTAACAATCCCAAAGCCTCTTTTTCATCTTCTCATCTAGCACCATCAATCCTTGCTCTAGATATTCTAACCTCTTTTTCGACTTATTGGCAATCTCATTCCATTCCCTTATCTCCTTCATGTTCATTTTATGTTGTTCTGGATGCTTAGCTTCCGATTCGAACACCCTTTAGCCTAGCCTCTTATACTTCACCTGTGCTTCAGCCACCTCATCTATGATCCTAGATTGACTCCTTGTTTGACATCCCCAGCTATGTCGTCTTCCATCCATGAGAGATAGTAGTACATATGACCAGTGTGATACTTGTTTGGTTCAATAGTTTCTCCTTCCACGATGATCTTTTGGTTTCGCTTGTGTTGCGCTTCGAACTTGAATGGGATGGAATCCCCTTTGAAATTTGCCTTATACTGAACCATGTTGGAAACCCGAGGTATGACTTGTTTTCTTCAAGCTTGCCTCATTACCCTTATAAGAGCATAAGGGTAGATGCCTCGCGACACAATCTGTACTAAGTGAGTAGTTCTTTTGCATCTGATAATTAACTCATTACGAGGAAACCATTCAAACATCCAATGCACTTGCTCATCTATCAGATTTCTATAGAAACACATCCATCCTACAGCATTTCTGGGCTTTGCTAACCTGTCTTGAATGAACGTCATTTTCTTTGGGTGATGATTGGCTATGTTGTCATTCAGTGGACTTCGCAGAAGCTCCAAGCGATACTCACCCCACTAAAAGTGTTCTAACAGCCAAACTTGTAGCAATGGATTACAACCCTCAAAGTGTCCGGACCCATACTTACACCGATCTAGAGCATGGTACATCTCACCTAAGATCATCGGGATGATAGTGTACTTTTTCCCCTCGATACCTTCCATTAAAGTTCTGCTGACCATGGCTAAGCGAGTATGAATTCTTTCCCCTTGCATCGGAAAGATCAACAAACCCAAGAAGCAGACTATGAAAACATAAACCCTGCGATGTACCCATTCTAAAGAGGTAATGGCTATCTCCTCATGATGAAGGCGATATGATTTTTTATGCCCATAACGCTCATAGAGAAATTCAAAACGGATGTATGATTTCTTCAGACGGACCAATTCATCATTCTTCTAACCCAACATTTTCAGAAAATTACGTGGAGTGCGATTCTCTGGCACCAATAATCCTGGACTATCCCATGGTAACTTGGCGAAACCCCTTATTTCTTCCAGGAGATAAGTCATTTTTGAATTGCCAAATTAAAAAATAGCTCTCTTCTCGTCCCGAAACATGGTGGCAGCCTCGATCAGTTCCTTGTTTGGTCGAATATTTAGCAAAGATGGTAGGTCACCCAATACTCTTCTCATATGGTTTCGTCACAGGTTGCAAGATCTTTACACCAGTCAATTAGCAAAGGCGGGATATTTTGAACCATACCAAACCTGGGGATTTCGTGTTTCATTCTCTGCAAACAAATAAAAGTTAGACCTTTCCCCCTCTAGATTCGACTATTTTGCGCAATAATGATCGACATGTTGGCAAGTTTTCTCCAAGAAATGCTCATAATATGATGGTGTCCTTTGGGATTATGGAAATCCCGTTGGACTTTGGACAAGGTTCATCTTAAGCAAGTTGATACGTCAATGACATCTCAATCCGTACTATGTTTAGCATGATGCATGTACATTTCAAATCGAGGTGCGGTTTCTAGAAAGGTCTAGACTGGTACTCTCAAGTGGACAACCCGAGAGGGAAATGCACGGGACCGTCAAATGCACCGTTGATTGACTAGTCTACCGCACATAAGCCTTTACGATTTAAAAGGTTGATTTCAGGAAAGCGCGGACACTCATCAAGTACCACGATGTTGATAATAAGCATGAGTGGAGTATGATGTGGACCATGCTTTATGCAAAAATAGTAACACGTTGCCAATTATTTATATGATAAAAGTGCATAAAAATAGTCGACAATATGATAAAGATGAATAGGAGTAGGAACAAAAGAGAAGAAAAGAAAGATAAAAAGAAGAAGTTAGTTTAACTCATGTAAATGTGCGAGAATGTAAAAATAGGGAAATGGGATGGGAGAGTCATAATATAGCAGTCTTAGACAAGATGAAGAAGACAGAGAGAGGTCATACATGTCATAGCAATAAAGGGAAACATGGAGGGGATGTTCATGTTATAGTAATTTAAACAAATAAGGAAAATAGGGAAAGGAATATGCATGTCATAGCAATTTAAACAAATAAAGGAAAATAAAGGAAGGGATGTGCATGTTATAACAGTTTAAACAAATAAGGGAAATAATCCACATAAGACAACTTTGTTATGGTAAGAGCCTTAGTATCCCCAGCAGAGTCGCTATGCTGTCAAAACCCGCTTTCGCGAAAAAATGGAGCGCGACACAAAATTACCAAATTCCGACTCCAAATCGCCACTCAAACCTCATACTTTCACTCTCTAATACATGAGTCAAAATCCCCAATTTTTCACTTCAAAAACACCAAATCTATGGGGGGGAAATTCAATGGGTATTCAATATTATTGAGTAAAAATGATCAAAAGTGGCTTACCTCGATATATCTCGTGAATTCCCTATAAAAAATCATCTCCAACCGAGCTTCAAAAGTCTAAAAATGATAAAATCTCGAAACCCTCGAATTTAAACACTACCCAGGCATTTTCGCACCTGCGAAGCTTGGCTTGCACCTGCGCTCCCGCTTTTGTAGAGAAAATATTGCTTCTATAAAAATCACTTAACATCCAACCTCGCACACATGCGGTCCTAGCTTCTCTCCTGTGGGACCGTATCTGCGAATCACCCCTTGCTTCTGCGACTCCAGTTTTGCCTGCCCAAAACTGCTTTTGCGGTTGATCAAGCGCAAGTGTGCATCCACATCTGCGGAAACCCTTCCGCGCCTATGACCCCCAATGGCCTTCCTCCTCTTCGTAGTTTCGCAAACTTAGCCGCTTCTGCCGCTCCGCACCTGTGGCCAATCCCACCGCAGGTGCGATGATACCTGATCTAAAGCACCTCAGCATAACACTTAAGACAATTCGATCTGTTAACCATCTGAAATTCACCCGAGGCCCCCGAGACCTCAACTAAACATACCAACAGGTCCTAAAGCACGATACGGACATAGTCGAGGCCTCAAATCATATCAAACACCATAAAAACACGAATCGCGCTCTAATTCAAGCCTAATAAAAACTAGTGAATTCTAACTTCCACAATCGATGCCGAAACCTATTCAAATAAACTCCAATTGACCTCAAATTTTGCACACAAGTCATAAATGACACAACAGACCTATTTCAACTTCCGAAACCAAAATCCGAGCACGGTAACAACAAAGTCAACTCTCGGTCAAACTTCAAATTTCCAACTTTCGCCATTTCACGCAAAAATTACCTACGGACCTCCAAATCACTATCTGAACACACTCCTAAGTCTAAAATAACCCTACAAAGCTATCAGAACCAAACTCCATTCTGGAGCCATTTACACATAAGTCAACATCCGGTCAATTCTTTCAGCTTAGACTCCCAACGTTGGGATTAAGTGTCTCAGTTCATACCGAAACATCCCCGGAACCAAACCAACTACCCCGAAAAGTCACATAATAATAATTGAGCATAGAATAAGTAGTAAATGGAGTAACGTGGCTACAACACTCAAAACGACCAGCCGGGTCGTTATACTTGCTAGCCTTCCATACGTTCATGATGCAGCGCATCCTCAAATAATGAGTAGACGGGATGAGGATGATCCGGATAGTGTAGCCGGTCGGGATGGTATGCGCCTCAGGCCAGCCAATTTAGTAAAGCGTACAAACGGCAGGACACATTGATTTTTAGTTTGTTTTGTATATATTACACAAAATATTGTTTTAAATATTATAGATATTTTTACATTATAAGCTTTGTGTTATTAGTTTTAGTCGTATTGATTAGGTTAATGCTAGAATAAACAAAACGTTTGATTAACATACATTAAAATGCGATAAAAAACTACATAATACATGAAATCGAAAACATAAAATAAACAATACACTTAAAAAAGCCATGTGTTCATTTCATCACTATCGCCTATTATTCTCTACTTCAACTACTGAAATTTTTCTTGCAATCAATTATTTTCTTCTTCTGCTTCTTTCTGTAGCTCCTTCATTGATGCAAGTTGTTCTTCGAGTTTCCAGGTCTATATTCCGTACTTCCCGGTACGATTCCAAGGGTTTAGCAAACATGATTTGTAGTTGTCACGACCCGATTTACCTTCCAAAGGAATCGTGACAGCACCTATTCTCTACGACTAGGTAAACCTACTATTAAGGGAAAAATTGAAATAAAACACAAGAAATAAAGGGAATAAGGGCAATGATATAATATAACATACTGGCCTCTCGGCTCATACAAAAAAAATACTTTCTAAATGACACGGAATGTCACAAAAAGTCACAAACTTCTAACATTATTGTAGCTCTAAACAAGTATGGAAAATACATAGGAACAACTCTAAATGATAAAATACAAGGGGACTCAGAGGATTCTGCGTACGCGGCAGAATTACCTTGCAGTCTCCTAGAATCAACAGCAACGGCTATCCACGAGGCTGATAGCTCGTACTTGGATCTGCACATGAAAACATGTGCAGGAAAGGACATGAGTACACCACATTTGGTACCCAGTAAGTGCCAAGCCTAACCCCAGTCAAGTAGTGAGAAGGTCAGGTTAAGACTCTACTGAATTTTTATAAAAATCAATTTAAAAATAGTACAAAAGATAGGTAATGTCTACAGTAAGTAGTTAATAAAATAATATAAAGTTTTACAGTAAAGAGAGTCCTCGGCTCAACACAATGTATCACAAAGTGGAATCTCCCGGGATACCGTCCCGTAGTTCCAAATGATAATGCAGTACAGGGGGATCTCCCGGAATACGTCTGTAGTCCCAAAAATAAAAATACAGTACAGGGGGATCTCCCGGAATACGTCCATAGTCTCAAAATAAATATGCAGTGCAGGGGATCTCCCGGAATACGTCTGTAGTCCCAAAATAAATATGCAATACAGAGGGATCTCTCGGAATACGTCCGTAGTCCCAAAATAAATATGCAGTACAGGGGGGATCTCCCGGAATACGTCTGTAGTCCCAATTTAAATATGCTATGCAGGATGAATGACAAGCATAATAACGAATTTATACAGTTTATACTAATAACAGATTAGGAAAATAAGGGCTTAACTAAGCATGGCGCAAAGAAAATCAAGTAAGCATTTAAACATGTAAGCATGTTGTCCTAATCTAAGCTAAACAATATATCATATTAGAGCAAGTTCATAGAAGAGGAACAATTTATGTTTTAGGAAGGGAAAAATGAGATTTTTGCAATAACGGCCCGTGTACGTACTCGTCACCTCACTTACACGGAGCCCACCCAACAATTAGTATCAAATATCCTAAGGGGGAAGTCCCCAACACAAGGTTAGGAAAGACATTTACCTCAACCGCTCAAATCAACTTGGAACCACGTTCTTTCCACGAGTATCCAACTCTGAATGGCCCGAATCTATTCAAATAAATTACATAATGCAAATATAGCTATAAGCAACCAATTCAACAAATAAATTCGAAGTTAAGACGCGAAATTAGGAAAATCTCCCAAAAACTACCCCGGGCCCACGTCTCAAAATCGGGTAAATTTAAAAATTATGAACAGCCACTCATTCACAAGAACACTCAAACAAAAATCATCGAAATCCGACATCAAAATCTCACTCAAATCTTGGATTTTCAATTGGGGAACTTTTTCTCCCATTTCAAAACTTTTACTCTCAAATTCCTTGATTAGATTGAAGAACTTACTATAGATTGATGAAATACAAGAAAAATAGTATTAGGCATCGTTACCTACTGATCTCCTCTTCAAAATCCACCCAAAATCGCCTATTCCCGTGCTCCCAATCGATTTTAGAAGTTATGAAATTCAAACCCTCGAATTGTCTATTTCTGACCAGCGATTTCCTCTTCTGCAGTCAATTGGGCTGCACCTGCGGAGAAGGCATCGCAGGTGCCAAAAGTCATTTAATGAGCTGGGACCGCATCTACAGTCACTGGGCCGCATCTGTGGTTCCGCATCTGCGGTCCCAGATGCACAGGTCAAATTCGCTTCTGTGGTTAGCTCATCCTCTTCTGTGGGGCCGCACCTGCGGTCCAACTTTCGCAGGTTCGAAGAAACACCAGAACAGCCCACATCAGATTTGCCTAAGTCCCATTTTCTTCCCGTTGAGCATCCGAAACACACTTGAGACCCCCGAGACCTCAACCAAAACCACCTACCAGTCCCATAACCTCATCCGAACTTAGTCGAGCCTTTAAATCACATCACATAACACCAAAAACAAAGATTACACACGGATTCAAGCCTAAGGACTTAGCATTCTTTCCAAATCTATAAACGATGCTGAAACACGTCAAAACTAGTCCGAATGACCTCAAATTTGACACACAGGTCACAAATGACAGCGAACCTACAACCACTCCCAGAATTCCATTCTGAGTCCAATATCAAAATTTCACCTATCGGCCGAAATCGCCGAAAACCTAACTTTCGTCAATTCAAGCCTAAATCTACTACAGACCTCGAAAACACATTCAGAACGCGCTCCTAACCCCGAAATCACTCAATGGAGCTAACGGAGTTTATAGGATTCCATTCCGGACACGTTTTCACACAGTTCTGACTACGATCTGATTCCTAAGGCTTAAACTCATAATTAGGGACTAAGTGTCCCAGAGCTCTCCGAATTTCATAGCTAATCACTCCGGCAAGTCCCAATAGAAGAAAAAAAATTTGGGAAAAGTAGTTATTAGGGGATGGGGGATCTAACTCTAAAAACGACCGGCCGGGTCGTTACATCCTCCCCCTCTTAAAACAATCGTTCGTCCTCGAACGAGTATAAAGACATACCTAAAGCTGTGAAAAGATGAGGGTACTGGTTGCGCATATCCTGCTCGGTCTCCCAAGTCGCCTCCTCAACCGGCTGACCCCTCTACTCGACTTTTACTGATGCAATGTTCTTTGACCTGAGTTTTCTGACCTGTCTATCCAAAATGGCTACTGGCTTCTCGACATAAGATAGATCCTTGTTCAACTGGACTGAGCTGAAACCGAATACATGAGCCGGATCACCGTGATACTTTCGGAGCATAGATACGTGGAATACCGGATGAAACTCCTGCTAGAATGGGCGGTAAGTCAAGCTCATAAGCAACCTCCCCAACGCGCTGCAATATCTCAAATAGGCCAATGAACCTCGGACTCAACTTGCCCTTCTTCCCGAACCTCATGACGCCCTTCATAGGCGATACCCGAAGCAAAACTCGATCACCAGTCATAAATGCCACATCTTGAACCTTCTGGTCTGCATAACTCTTTTGTCTGGACTGGGCTGTGTGAAGTCTCTCCTGAATCACCTTCACCTTGTCCAGGGCATCCTGGACTAAATCTGTACCCAAAAATCGGGCCTCGCCCGGCTCAAACCAACCCATTGGGGACCGACACTGCCTACCGTACAAAGCCTCATACGGTGCCATCTGAATGCTGGACTGATAACTGTTGTTGTAGGAAAACTCTGTGAGTGGAAAGAACTGGTCCCATGACCCTCTGAACTCCATCACACAGGCGTGGAGCATAGCCTCAAGAATCTAAATCATGCGCTCGGACTGCCTGTCCGTCTGAGGGTGGAAGGTTGTGCTCAGCTCCACCTTGGTGCCTAACTCCTGTTGTACGGCTCTCCAGAACCATGATGTGAATTGAGTACCTCTGTCTGAGATGATAGATATTGGAATACCGTGAAGGCGGACGATCTCCCTGATATAGATCTCAGCCAATCTCTCTGAAGAATAAGTGGTCATCACCAGAATGAAATGAGCTGACTTGGTCAGCCGATCCACGATCACCCAAATAGCATCGAACTTTCTCAAAGTCCGTGGAATTCCAACTACAAATTCCATGGTGATCCGCTACCATTTCCACTCGGGGATCTCTAAGCTCTGAAGTAAACCACCTGGCCTCTGGTGCTCATATTTGACCTGCTGACAGGTGAGACACTTGGCCACAAACCCCACTATATCTTTCTTCATCCTTCTCCACCAATAGTGCTATCTCAAATCTTTGTACATCTTTGCGGCACCAAGATGAATGGAGTACCGCGAGCTGTGAGCCTTCTTAAGAATCATCTCCCGAAGCCCATCTACATTGGGCACACAGATCCAACCCTACATCCTTATCATGCCATCATCATCTATAGTCACATCTCTGGCATCACCTCGCCGAAATCTTCCTGAAGAACCAGAAGGTGGGGTCATCATGCTGACACTCTCTGATGCGGTCATAAAGAGAAGACCGAGCAACCACACAAGCTAATACCCGGCTAGGCTCTGAAATATCCAAGCTCATGAACTGGCTGGCTAAATACTGAACATCCAAGGCTAAAGGCCTCTCAGCTGCTAGAAGATATGCCAAGCTCCCCAAACTCTCCGCCCGGCGACTCAAGGCGTCGATCACTAATACTGGCCCTCACCGGGTGGTATAATATAGTGATATCATAGTCTTTAAGTAGATCCAACCACCTCCATTGACGTAGATTAAGGTCTTTCTGCCTGAATAAGTGCTGCAAACTCTGGTGATCAGTGTAAATCTCACAGGGAACACTGTACAAATAATAACGCTAGATTTTCAGGGTGTGAACAATAGCTGCTAACTCGAGGTCAAGAACCGGATAATTCTTCTCATGCACCTTCAACTGCCTGGACACGTAGGCAATCACCCTACCATCCTGCATCAATACTGCTCCAAGGCCAATCATCGAGGCATCACAATAGACAGTGTAGGACCCCAAACCTTTAGGCAACACTAATACTGGGGTTGCAGTCAAAGCTATCTTGAGCTTCTAAAAGCTCTCCTCACACTCCTTGGTCCACCTGAACGGAGCACCCTTCTGGGTCAGTCTAGTCATAGGTGCTGCAATAGATGAAAATCTCTCTACAAAGTGATGGTAGTACCCTGCCAAACCAAGGAAACTACGGATCTCCGTAGGTGATAATGGTCTAGGCCAACTCTGCACCGCCTCCACCTTCTTCAGATCTACTTTGATCCCATCACAAGACACTATGTGGCCCAGGAATGCCACTGAATCAAGCCAGAACTCACACTTAGAGAATTTTTCATACAATCTCTTCTCCCTCAAAGTCTAAAGCACGGTCCTCAAGTGCCGCTCATGATCTTCCCATGATCGGGAATATACCAGGATGTCGTCAATAAACACAGTGACGAAGGAATCAAGATAAGGCCGGAACACACTGTGCATCAAATGTATAAAAGCTGCTGGGGCATTGGTCAACCCAAATGACATGACAAGAAACTCATAGTGACCATATCTGGTCCTGAAGGCAGTCTTCGGGATGTCCGGCTCCCGAATCTTCAACTGATGATAGCCAGATCGCAAGTCAATCTTGGAGAATACTCTGGAACCCTGTAATTGGTCGAATAAATCATCAATACGAGGTAAAGGATATTTTTTCTTCACCGTAATCTTGTTAAGTTGTCGATGATCAATACACATACGCATAGAGCCATCCTTTTTCTTCACAAATAGTACTGGAGCACCCCAAGGTGATACACTGGGCATGATGAAACCCTTATCAAGCAACTCCTGCAACTGCTCATTCAAATCCTTCAACTTAGGAAAAACCATACGGTAAGGAGGAATAGAAATGGGTTGAGTGCCCGACAACAAATCAATGCCGAAATCAATATCTCTATCGGGAAGCATACCCGGAAGATCAGCTGGAAATACATCAAGGAAGTCCCTTACTACTAGGAATGAATCAAATGGAGGAGTATCAACACTAACATCTCTCACATAGGCCAAATACGCATCACACCCCTTCTCAACCATCCGCTGAGCCTTAAAAATG
The DNA here is from genome assembly GCA_005239505.1 of Nicotiana paniculata. Lineage (NCBI taxonomy): Eukaryota > Viridiplantae > Streptophyta > Magnoliopsida > Solanales > Solanaceae > Nicotiana > Nicotiana paniculata. The sequence continues at coordinate 32,409 of ML346274.1, forward strand.
AAATGACCGTGCGGGGAGTATACTCTAAGGTACATCTCCACTCTAATCTCGGCAAGCCTGGCATAGCCAGCGTCACGGTCTTAGCGTGACAATCAATAATAGCATAATGGGGCGACAACCAGTCCATGCACAAGATAACATCGAAATCTACCATGCTGAGTAATAACAAATCAGCCTGGTCTCAAAACCATTAAGAACAATCAAACACGACCAATATACGCGGTCCACAACTAGAGAGTCCCCCACAGGAGCAGATACATAAACAGGGGAACTCAAAGAATCCCGAGATATCCCCAAATGTGGAGCAAAATAAGAGGACACATATGAATACGTAGAGCCTGGGTCAAATAACACTGATGCATCCCTATGACAGACAGGGACAATACATGTGATGACTG
>ML346275.1:0-27439 GCA_005239505.1 Nicotiana paniculata
AAATCCAAATTTACCCCCGATGGGACTGGGGGTAACCACCAATTGAGACAAAGAAAAAAAAGATGGGTGAACCAACTAAACTTCTTCAAGATGGGGGTTGACTTCACTGGCAGAAGGAGCGGGAGAAACTAGGGATGAAGAGGCATGAGTGGATGGAGTCTCACTATCAGGTGAAGAAAGGTTATGATCTTGTTGAGCCTTCTCCATGGCTTCCTTAGTTTTAGCTATTTCAGCACTAAGGTCGAAACCCTCTTGACTCATTTCCGTCAATGTGTCAAGGCGAGAATTCATGTACCCCCAACTCACATCGACATCAGCCACCTCTTCAACATATTCATAATCCCTTGCCCATACAGCTCATCTCTCAATCCGTCCTTCTCCGCTTCCGCAGCTTCATGGGCGGCCCTTAACGGTATAATCGACTCCTCTAGATTTTGAGCTTTATCTAAAGCCTTAAGAAGGTCCTTTTGAGTACGAGTGAGTGATTTCATGAGCTCGCATGAGTATTCCTCCTTCTGCCCCAACAACCTCTAATATCCTCTGAGGCACGGGACAGCTGTTCAGCGAACGAATACTCCAGAACACTCTTGTCTTTATCAGCTTGACTGGAAGAAGCCTTCTCTACTGCCAGTTCTGCTGCCGTGAGTCTCATATGCCGCTTCAGGGTACTCATTTCCTCTTCTAAAGCATCTATGTCAATCCTTAGGCTATCATACTGTGCTTTCCAATTATCAGCATCGGCCTGCAACTCTTTTATCTCCTGGTCCGTGTTTGAAATCCTCTTCATAAGCTCCATGCCTATAAGGTTAATCTACAAGAAATAATCCACTTAGATATGGTAAATTTCGTATACGAAAATGAAAGAGGATAACTTTCATCATACCTTCAAAGAAGTATGCACGACCTCATTGGCCCATGTAAGAGCACCGTGGTTGGCTAGCTTGACTTTCTCAGAGGGACCTATCAAAGTCCTGAGCCACACTTCGGGCTCACCCATTTTCTTGAAAAGATTCCCCTCAGCTAGAACCTCTATTACCACCTGCCGCATCTCTCTACTGGAAGACCCTACTTCCCTAGCGGAAGGCATGGAAGTAGGCAGAGATGAAACAGCAGCAGGCATGGAGGATGGAGGAGCTGGAGAAGCCACGGGCAAAGCAGCAGGCACAGAGGGTTGAAGAGTTGAGGAAGCCACGGGCAAAGCAACAGCTGAAGCCGTAATAGCCAAATGAGCAGATGAGACAACTTCTCTTAAAGAAGTAGGAAAGGCAGCAGCCAAAGGGACATCGTCAGAAGAAAGGTCAAAACCTTCATGGAATAGGCAATCCACAGACTTATGAACGGGGGAGTGTGAGACATCTTCAAGGATAGAGTGCTCAACCACAGACAGGGAAGGCAAGGTCGAGGGTGTAGACTCATCATCTGAAACCACCCGCCTTCTCCGTGGACTGTGTAATAAAGCACCTTCTTCGTCTTCTACGGAACGAGACTCACCAATATTCCTCTTCGAGGAAGATGAACCAACAATAATTTCTTGGGCCTGAGCCAAAGACATCTTCGGGATAGATGAAGCAGACACCCCACGAGCAGAGAACCCTATTAAAAGGGAAAAAGTTAAGCGACTAAGAAAGAAGAGACTCGAGTAAGGAAAGAAGCAAGAACAAGAGCTTCACTTACCGTGGGTCTTTACATGCCAACCATACCTCCCAGCGAGGTACTTCCAAAATCTTTCTTCTAAAGGAGCAACAGACAATAATTTTTCTACCCAATCACGGATACCGGAGACATTCGCAACATTATCCATGATTGCTGAGAGAAGAAGAAATAAATACGGTGTTAATAAAACATCTCAAGTCAGAACGAGGAAACAATAAATAGATGTGAGCTAAAGCATACTCACGTGTGCGATTCCACTTCTCAGGGAAGGGAAGGTTTTCTTCACCCACTAAACCAACAGTGGGTACAGCAACATACCGGAGGTACCAACCCCTATCTTATCATCTCCAGGGGTTACCAACACTCTTTTGCTTCTAGCAGTCAGAGTAAAAACCCCTTCACGAAATAAGGTAGGAGAGTAGACATGAATAAGATGGTTGAAAGTAAAAGGAACCGAGGCTAAAGAAGCCAAACTCCTAAGACATACGACAACTCGCCACACAAGAGAACCAACTTGTCCTAAACACATATTGAAAAAATGGCAGAATTCAATTATGACTAGGTCAATAGGGGGTCTAAACCCTAGAGTGAAAGGGTACATATAAACAAAAGAATATCCCGTCTTGTAAGACGTTATTCTTTGATTATTATTCAGAATATAGACAGGGAAATCAGGCCTCCAAATACACTCCCTACGAACAAGGGAAATCTGACCCTCAGTTATAAGGGTCGGATACCTTTCGACACTCTCAAGGGAAGAAGATTGGTCTACAAGAACTTGATTATCTCTAGCAAAAACAAACTCAGCCGGGACAATTTCATCAACTCCAGGTTCAAGAAGGCGTTCACCTCTACCTCTAGACAAAGACCGAGAAACCCTAAACCTCGGAGAAACTAGAGACCTAGTGGAAGGAGAGGGAACTATCTGAGAAGAAGAGGATCCCCTCGAAGGAGTGGATCCTAGACTTCTAAGTCTACCACCCCTTAAACTCCTAGTCGAAGCAGAAGACGACGTTAAATTTTCAATATCTATTACTCCCTAAGGAAGGTTTGAAGAAGACATGTTTACAAAGGAAAGAATAAAGTTCTTTACAAAAGACAAAGTTAGAAAGTGTTTCGTGGAAGCAAAGAAAAGAAGAAAAGTATTTATACTTGAGGACAACCGTCAAACATGGGAAAAAAAGAAAAATAATGATGAAAAGTCATAATTGAAGATGTCACTTCGGGACTGACGCAGCCGCAAAAAGCCCTAAAAGGTGCCGAGTAAATGCAGAACCAATCCGAAAAGGACACGTGGTATGAGCATTAAATGAAAGTGACAAACGACATCTATGGTGCAGAGAAGGATACAATGTTTCGAGGAAAAGTGACGGCAAAATATTTCCCCCATAAATGAATATCCACTTACCAAATATTAATCGATAAATATATGGTAAGTGGGGGGACTATCTGTATTGGTAAAAAAGAGCTTCACACATAAGCCAGCTTTTGACAACTCAGCCAGTTACGTGGACACAAGAGAACGTGACAGCTTGATGTGATTCTTTCAAGAGGTACGGAACAAAGAGTCACGATTCAATAAACCCTCGAGCTTATCAGCCACGGGAATGAATATAGACAAAGCTACGGCCAGATTCAAGGACCCACAATTGATTACTCGAACGTTATGTAACCGTACCTCAATTACCGTTATCCTTTGTAACGCCTCATTAATGTCATAATTAGTCATTAATGAGCAACCATATCATGAGTTGTACGTTATATCAAGGAATCTTCTATATAAGGGAGGGGAATACAGCTTGTAAAGGCATCTGATTCTCGCATATAGTTAACTTCGCTTTTCTATATTTCTGCAATATTGTCTATTATTCATTTTTCTCTATTTTCTTGATTATCAGTAACCCGTGTTCATCCTAAAAATAGCTTTAGTCAAAGGGTCTAATTCTTTGGTTAAACAAAACAAACAACCAGCTTACCCATTAATGTACCACAATGAAACTACGGAACAAATAATACTTTCAAATAAGTAAAACAATATCTAACAAAAGCAAGTAGACATAGAAGCATCAATACGCATGGAACAGTTAAGACAGGAAGATAATATATTGGGAACGGGGAAGGGAGTATGCTAAACAAGTAATTTTGCGGCGCATAGGTACTCGTCACCTCACCTATACGCCACACACGTACAATTTCACATAGCAATTAAGTCCGGGATTCCTAATCCCTCGAGTCAAAGTTAGATCAAACACTTACCTCAATCTGACGGCCAACTCAACGCTCAATTATCGCTTTTCCTCTATTTTCCACCTCCGGACAACTCGTATCTAGTTAATATCAACTTAATAACGTCAATTATTTCTAAAGAAACCAACTCCAATGCATAATTATAAGTTTCCCAATATTTTCTCCAAAATATCAAAATCGACCCGGGCCCGCTTGGTCAAAACCCGAAATTCGGACCAAAATCCGATTACCCATTCACCCCCGAGCCCGGATATACAGTTGGTTTTGGAATCCAACCTCAATTTGAAGTCTAAATTCCCAAATTTCTAAAGCCCTAGGTTCTACCCAATACCCCCCAATCCCACCATGAAAATCCTAGATTCTAGGTTGAAATCTTGATAAAAGAAGTAAAAGATTGAAAGGATTGAGTTAAGAATCACTTACCAAGTGAAAGATTGAAAGGATTGAGTTAAGAATCACTTACCTATGATTTGGGGAAGAACTTTCCTTTGAAAAATCACCTAAATGGTTTGGGAGTGTTTTGAAAGGTTGAAAATGAGAAAATCCCGTCTAAGTACTCATATTATCAGCTGCGGGTGTCGCATTTGCAACTAGAGCTTCGCAATTGCGAAGCTCGCAAATGCGAGAAAGGTGTCGCAATTGTAAATCTATTGCATTTCCGCTGTTGTCACAAATGCGAACCTTTTGGTCGCAAATGCGAAGAATTGCCTTACCCAGTTCCCATCGCAAATGCGATTGCTGGCCTTCCATAAATGCGATCACATTGTCACAATTGCGAACCTAGGCTGATCTAGGCATTTATCGCAAATGTATATAAGTTGTTCGCAAATGCGAACCTCGCAGAAAATGGAGAATTTCGCAAATGCGAACACTGACCTCGCAATTGCGAGATCAGAGGCCAGTTCCCAGAAAATGCAAACACCAGAAAAATTCTAAGTCTAACTCACTCCGTAGCCTATCCGAAACTCACCTGAGCCTTCGAGGCTCCAAACCAAGCATGCACGTAAGTCTAATTTCACGTCAAATAAACTCCGGTTTCTATCAAATTTCACTGACAAGACATATATGTTTTAATAGACCTATACCGGGCTCAGAAACCAAAATACGGGCATGATACCAACGAGTTCGAACAATAATCAATTTCTTTAATTCTATGGATTTTCAGTCATACAATTTCCATCAAAAATTCATTTCTCGAGCTTAAGACCTCAGAATTCGATTCCGGGCATACGCACAGGACCCTTATTTTATTACGGACCACCGGGACCGTCGGAACACGGGTCCAGGTCCATTTACTCAAAATGTTGACTTAAAAATTATTTTAAATTTCAAAAATTATTATTTCTTCTATTTTTCACATAAATGCTTTCTGGAATTACGCCCGGACTGCGCACGCATATCGAGGAGGAGGATAATTATAAGATTTTAAGACTAATGAGCGTGGAATAAGTCCTAAAACACAAGATGACCCCTTGGGTTGTCACAAATACAGTACAATACAATACATTATAAAATGATGGATAACGATGATCTATACAGAGTGTTAGGTATACTAATCTTTTGGCAATTAGGGTATGCTATTTTTCATCTCAGGAGTTAGGAAAAACGAATTAAGAAGCAAAAGTGTGCTAGTTTATATAAAAACTCATAAAATATTTAATAGCACAACTAAGAAATATAAAGAGATATAAAGAAAAATAATAAAGGGAAAAAGCAGAGTTGGAAGCAGAGAATGCTTCATAATTTTATATTAATGTGTACGTGATCATTGCTATAGTTTATTTCCTGCAGTTTCTAATGTATTGTAAATACTATTTTGATGTTTTAGTGTTATTCTCATCAGTTTCTTCAACAAATAGAAAATATAAAAAGAGAAAACTAGGGAACGACTAAGAAAGAAAAACTGAAAAGATAGTGCTGAATTGTTCGCCAATTTATTGGGTAAAGAAATTCTATTCTCCTGCTTTTAGTTCTTTCAGTTATCAATTATAACTTTTGAATATATTTCGAACATAAACTTCAATTTGTATCACAATCAGTTGGAACCATCATATGGTAAGTGGGTCCTTAAACAGATTATATGCTCCTAATCATAACTTAAAGAAAAATATTTATTATACTTTTTGTGATTCAAATGATTATTTTATTTTTTTAAAATAGTTTCAGTGTATAGTTTTACAACATTTTGATAATGTTTTAAGAGTGTGATTTTATTTTAAATTAAAAAATATTAACATTTATATTCAACCCAAAAAATTATGTATTTGAAACCTGGTGTTTCATATGCTATGTTAATTAACAATATTATTTGACCAAAATAAAAAGTTTAAGAGTGAAACAACTCCATATAAAAGAAAAAGATTTCACATGTCCAGTTGAAATTTTAACCGTCTTCCTCTTTCTTTGTTTTTTTCTCATTGACATTTGACTCATTCTTCTTCTATCTTTCAAATTGTATTGCAAGTTTCTTCCAGTAAAATATAAATACAAGATAATGCTAATGAAGTATAAAAATAATTTGTAATACAGCCTGGCGTAATATAAATAGCTTTAGAATATGGTTGTCGGATACTCTTGCTCTTACAAACAAGATTTGATATATATTTGAGCAAGAAGAAATTGTACATATATTTACCTACAATATGTCAGACTTTATTTTACATTTTTAGTTTGTTGCATTCCTGAAATCATATTAATATAGACAATAAACTTCTTACAATTAAAGTAATAGTATATTATTACTATATATCTGGATCATTTCAAGAAAGTAGAAGACAAACCAACACTAATGGCTATCATTTTGATAAATGTCCTTCAACGCTTTGCTCTTTATCTAAGTCCTATTTTAATTTACTATCAGATCTTATAAATATTTCTTTGTTGAACTTATGTTTCCTTTATCTAAGTCCAATTAAGTTAAATAGGGGAGAGAAAGGAGAGCTTTTTTTTTGTTGTTGTTGTGATACGGCCAATATAAAGAATGAACTATAGTCACTCGAGGAAGACAACAAGCTCTAAGACTTTATAATTAGAATCAAAGCTTTTCCCTTAGTATATATGCAATTCGACTTTTCCATATCGCTTATGAGAGTAAAACTCTAACTCTTATAATAAATATTACCTATAGGTGTATAGGATGAAACTGGAGATTTTGTGCATGATATGTACGTAAAAAATAAAAAAAGAGACTTGAATATTCAAAGAGCAATCAGTCTTGAGAAGACAATTAGTATGCCCGAAGGATATAAAGAAGATAAAATTGAACAAAGAATGCTATTTCAATATCGTCTATTGGAACAATCAAATCAAGGAAGATAAATCAAAATTTAATTGATAGTGTGATGGCTGAAAGAATGGACATAGAGTTTGTCAGAGATTATGCTTTTCGACTTTATTTATAAAAGATGTTAAGCTTTATGCGAGAATGCTAGATTTTGGTATATTCAAATTCTAATTCATAATTAAATAAAATATTTATTGTCTATGTATGCTTTTCTGAGTCGAGGGTTTATTTGAAACATCATTTCTATCCTCACAAGGTAGGGTAAGGCATGTGTATACATTATCCTCCCCAGACCCCGCAGTGTAGATAATACTAGGTATGATGTTGTTGTTGTATTTGTCGTGTATGTATACATTTGCAATGTTTAGTATATATATATATATATATATATATATATATATATATATATAATACTAAATACACGTGCAATGCACGTACAGAGAGATTAGTTTTTAAAAAGCCATGACATTTTTTGGAGCATTATAATATACTTTATTGTATTATTAATATTTTTTTATTTTATTAATTAGTTTCCTAGACATGTTGGACCATAATCACTAATCTAGAGTATTTAAGGAAGTTAGATACACCTATGAACTAATAATGCTATATTGAGGGTACAACCCCGCTCCTTCTCTTTATAAGAAAACAATCCGATTTAGTTTCCTTCTACATATTTGGTTTAACTCCTCAGGGAAGTAATTTTAGTTGTATAGGTATATGTAACGACCCGGCCAGTCGTTCTGAGAGTTATAACCCCGTTTCCCCCTTTTCTGCTTCTTTATATGTTGTTCAGCTTTATTATGTTGCATCGGGTTGGTTGATTCGGGTCCAAAGTGTTTTAGAGAAGAATGTGACACTTAGTCTCTTATTTAGAAAGTTAAGAGGGAAAAGTGAATTGGATGTTGACTTATGAGTAAACAATCTCGAATTGGAGTTTTTATGGTTCGGATAGCTCCGTTAGGTGATTTTGGACTTAGGAGCGTGTTCGGAATGTAATTTGGAGGTACATGGTAGAATAAGACTTGAATTGGCGAAATTGAAAATTTGGCGACTTCTGGTCGGCAATGGAAAATTGGGTATCGGGGTCGGAATGGAATTCCGGAAATTGGAGTAAGTTCGTAGAGTCATTTGTGACGTGTGTGCAAAATTTGAGGGTATTCGAACGAGGTTTGGTAGGTTCGGCGTCGTTTGCGGAAATTGGAAGTTTAGGAAATTCTTAGGCTTGAATCCGAGGTTGATTTAGTGATTTGATGTTGTTTTGAATGTTCCGAAGGCTCGACATAGTTCCTATGATGGTATGTGACTTGTTGTATTTATGGGTGGAGGTCCCGAGGCCTCGGGTGTGTTTCGGGAGGTTCACAGAATGATTTTGGTGGTTGAAGAACTGCTGAAGTTGTTGGTGTTCAGTTGCTGGTGTTTTTCGCACCTGCGGAACAGGGAGCGCAGGTGCGGTTAATGGGCCGCAGATGCGGAAATGGGAATCTGGGGGCTTGATCGCATATGCAGAGAGTTGGTCGCACCTGCGAGCCCGCAGGTGCGAGGGAGGAGCCGCAGGTGTGGAAGCTGGCGGAATAAGTGAGATCTGCAGGTGCAGATGATTGAACCGCAGGTGCGAGATGCCTGGGCAGAAAGAATAAAAGGAACTCTACGCGAATTTTTGAACATTTCTCACAATTTGTATTCGATTTTTGGAGGGTTTTGAAGAGGGAATCAAGGGGGATTCCATTGAGGTAAGTTATTTAAGCTTAATACACGTGTTTATGATAATTTTCAGTTGTTTAAGCATGAAATTAGTAGAAATTAGGGATGAAATTTAGGGAATTAGGGCTTGGAATTGGAGAGCTTGATTTGGGGATTTGAGGGGTCAAACGAGATCGGATTTTGGTAAATTTGATATGGTTGGACTCATGAGTGAAAGAGGTTTCTAGTTTTGTGATTTTTGTCGGATTCTGAGACGTGACACCGGGTTCGGGTGAATTTCGGGATTTTTGTTGAAATTGATAGTTTTTCGTGTGAAATTGTTTCCTTGGCCTATATTGATTGCATTGTATTGCTTTTGGTTAGATTCAGGACGTTTGGAGGTCGATTCTAGGGGCAAGGTCGACGTGGAGTAGGATTTTGGCTTGATTGAGGTAAGTAACGCTTCCAAACTTGGTTCTGAGGGTTCGAAACCCTGAGTTATGTGTTATATAATTAGTATTGAGATGACGCACATGCCAAGTGATGGGCGTAAGGGTGTGCACCGTGAGAATTGTGTCCTGGTTCATTCCATGGAACAACTTAGTGATTTTTCCTTGTTGATATTCGTGTTTCTATCATGTGATTAAGTAAATGTGTTGTAAATCATGCTAGATATCCCGTTAGGGCTTCACTCCGATACTGTTGGGACCCGAGTGGTCATTTCTTGATGTCATCTCATTAGTTTCATTGATATTCTGTACTCAGTCTTAATCATGCATATCATATCATGTCTCAGTCTCAGTTATTATTACTTGGCACATCATATCATTGTTTCGGGTAGTTTCATGGTATTTTGATCCCGTGTGTGTGAGCCTAGAGAGTGATGACTGAGTGAGGTCGAGAGCCTAATTATGGGTGACATATATGGGATCAGGCTGCACGCCGCAGCAGTTATGCTAATGATTGTGATAGCTTGGGATGTAGAATCCCTTCCGGAGTCTGTAACACACCCCCAATGTGCGCAGAAGTATTATTGAGGGATGAATTTCCCTGGACATGGATTTTTCCGAAGTATTGATACCCAGAGATGGATTTATCCGCAGTGTTGGATTACCATTTTCCTCGGTACGGAGTGACTATATATTCAGCATCGAGTATGTTCCGGGGTGGATTTCCCTGGGGAGGATGGCCATATTCGGTACCAAGTGGTTGAGCCCTTGAGAGTGGGAGTACATGGTACATTTTCATGCATTATATGCATTTGCACTTAGATATATGCTGAGCTTATCAATTTACGTTGATCAGAATAGCATTTACTTTACTTCTTGAGCTGAATACCTGAATGGAAAGCATGTTTACCTTACTGTACAATTTAATTTCATTAATTGTTGAGGTTTAGTCTGTCACTACCTATCAACCCATAGTTTGGGCTTGTTACTTACTAAGTTGGTGTACTCACGTTACCCCTGCACCTTGTGTGCAGATCTAGGTATCTCAGGCCGTGGTAGTGGCTATTGACTATTCCGGTCGCGGACTTCTTTGGAGATAACGAGGTAGCTGCCTGGAGATCGCAGTCCCGCCTTTCTCCTTCCTTATCTTCCTTTTTAGAGTATTTTGACTATTCTCATACTATGATGTCTTGTTATATTTTAGAACAGATGTAGTACTGTCTCATGACTTAGTGACACCCGATGTTGGGGTTTATTTTCCGCATTTTGGTTTGAGTTTATCTTTTTTACGCATATTTCAGTTTGAAAAAGGCTATTATCTATTTTTATGAAATATCGAGTTGTTTAGGAATGTGTCGGCTTGCCTAGTTCCACGATAGGCGCCATCCCGACCGGGTTGGTTTTTGGATCGTGACAAGTTGGTATCAGACCCTAGGTTACATAGGTCTCACAAGTCATGAGCAGGTTTAGTAGAGTCTTGCGGATCGGTGCGGAGATGTCCGTACTTATCTTCGAGAGGCTGCAGAACCCTTAGGAAAAATCTCACATTCTTGAATTCTTGTCGTGCGAATCTATTGATTCTGGTAACTAAACTTCTATTGTTTTTTTCTCTCACATATGGTGAGGACACGTGCTACCGGACAGGGCGACCAGCCACCAGTGAGGCCCGTGAGGGGTCGAGGCTGCGGTCGAGGTCGTGGTAGGGGTAGGGGTGTAGCCCGCACAGCAGCCGGGGCAGTACCTATAGACCTTCCCATTATTCCAGATCAGGTCCCAGCTACAGATATTCCAGCGAGACCAGCCTAGGCACCGGCTGTGCCTATTGTTATTTTAGGTCTTTAGGAGACCTTGGCTCAGATTTTAACCGTGTGCATCAGTCTTGCTCAGGCGGTCGTTGTTTCTACTACAACATCTACTTCTCAGGCCAGGGGAGGCGCTTAGACTCCCGCCGCCCGTACACCCGAACAAGTTGTTCAGGGACTTCAGACACTGGAGGCACCACCAGCCCAGTCGGTTGCACCTGCTCAGGATTATGTGGTTCCAGTCATGCCTGATGACGAGCAGCGTAGATTGGAGAGGTTTAGTAGACTTCAGCCTCCGACTTTCAGCGGTGCAGAGGGCGAGGACGCCCAGGGTTTCTTGTATAGGTGTCAGCGTATTCTTCGGACAACAGGCATTTTGGAGACCAGTGGGGTCTTATTCACTACCTTCCAGTTCTCGGGAGTTGCCTTTACTTGGTGGGAGGCTTACGAGAGTCGTAGGCATGTTGGTGCAGCGCCCATTACCTGGCAACAGTTTTCCATTCTCTTTCTAGAGAAGTATGTGCCATAGTCCCGCAGAGAGGAGTTGCACAGACAGTTCGAGCAGTTGCGCCAGGATGATATGAATGAGATGCAGTATGAGATGAGATTTTCAGAGCTAGACCATCATGCTGTTTGGTTGGTTCCTACAGACAGGGAGAGGATCAAGAGGTTCGTGGATGGCCTCACATATCAACTATGGATGTTTATGACCAGAGAGAGGGTGTCTGGTGCTTCTTTTGAGGAGGTGGTTGACATTGCCCGAGAGATAGATTTAGTTCGCCACCAGGAGCGAGTTGAGAGGGAGGCCAAGATGCCTCGGGGATATGGTAGTCTTGGTGGTGTTCCTTCTGGAGGTCAGTTCCAGCACGGCAGAGGTCGTCCCTTTATACATGCTCAATCGGCTCATCCAGGTCACCATGGTGGATCATCTGGGCATGGCCCTCACAGTTCCTATCAGGGCCATTCATCTCTCAGTGCCCTTCCAGCTTAGAGTTTGACTCATGCACCATCAGCTCATGGTTCATCTATGCCTGGTTCTTCTAGTGGGTATCCCGGTGCTCAGGGCTCCCTTCAGGCCCCATTGCTAGTGGTCGGTAGAGGTTGTTTCGAGTGTGGATATTTGGGGCATATCAAGAGATTATGTCCCCGCCTTACAAGAGGTTCATCCCAGCAGAGTAGTCAGCCTTCGGATTCAACGCCAGTTACTTCACCACTCACCCATCCAGCTAGGGGTGGGGGTCAGGAAGCTAGAGGTCGCCCTAGAGGGGGAGGTCAATCCGGTGGTGGTCAAGACCGTTTTTATGCACTCCCAGCCATACCAGATGTTATGGCTTCAGATGTCGTGATTACATGTATAGTTTCAACCTGTCACCGAGATTCCTCAGTCTTATTTGACCCTGGTTCCACATATTCATATGTTTCATCATATTTTGCTCATTTTCTATATATGCCCCGTGAGTCCTTAGTTATATATGTTGATGTGTCTACTCCTGTGGGCGATACTATTATGGTGGATCGTGTGTATCGGTCATGTGTGGTGTCTATGGGGTTTTGGAGACCCGAGTGGATTTGTTATTGCTCAGTATGGTTGACTTCGATGTGATATTGGGCATGGATTGTCTATCTCCATGTCATGTTGTTCTATATTGTCACGCTAAGACCGTGACCTTAGCGATGTTGGGATTTCTGAGGGTTGAGTGGAGTGGTTCCATAGATTATGTGCCTAGTAAGGTGATTTCATATCCGAAGGCTCAACATATGGTTGAGAAAGGTTGCCTATCTTATTTGCCTTTTGTGAGGGATGTCAGTGCAAAGACTCCCACTATTGATTCTGTTCTAGTGGTCCGTGATTTTCCGGACGTGTTTCCTGCAGACCTGTCGGGCATGCTACCTGACAGGGATATTGACTTTGGTATTAATTTGGTGCCATGAACTCAGTCTATAACAGCTTCAGGAACTCCTAGATAAGGGGTTTATTCGGCCTAGTATGTCACCTTGGGGTGCTCCGGTTCTATTTGTGAAAAAGAAGGATGGTTCCATGAGAATGTGAATTGATTATAGGCAGTTGAACAAGGTCACAATCAAGAACAAATATCATTTGCCTCGTATCGATGATTTATTTTACCAGCTTCAGGGAGCGAGGGTGTTCTCTAAGATTGATCTGAGGTACGGGTATCATCAGCTGAAGATTCCAGATCCGTATATTCCTAAGACGGCTTTCAGGACCCGTTATGGTCATTATGAATTCTTGGTGATGTCTTTTGGGCAGACCAATGCCCCAGCAGTGTTCATGCATTTGATAAATAGTGTATTCCAGCCATATTTGGACTCCATTGTTATTGTGTTCATTGATGGCATCCTGGTGTACTCTCGTAGCCAGGAGGAGCATGCTCAGCATTTGAGGGTTGTGTTATATAGGTTGAGGGAAGAGAAGCTTTATGCAAAGTTCTCCAAGTGTGAGTTTTGGCTTGGCTCAGTAGCATTCTTGGGGCATATGGTGTCCAGTGAGGGTATTCAAGTGGATCCGAAGAAGATAGAGGTGGTGCAGAGTTGGCCTAGACCGTCCTTAGCTACGAAGAATAGGAGCTTCCTTGATTTGGCGGGCTATTATCGTCACTTTGTGGATGGATTTTCATCTATTGATTCGCCCTTGACCAAATTGACTCAGAAGGGTGCTCAATTCAGGTGGTCGGATGAGTGTGAGAAGAGCTTCCAGAAGCTCAAGACTGCTTTGACCACAGCTCTAGTTTTAATTCTACCATCAGTTTCAGGTTCTTATACCGTGTATTGTGATGCCTCGAGGATAGGCATTGGTTGTGTATTGATGCAGGAGAGTAGGGTGATTGCCTACACCTCGTGCCCATTGAAGACCTATGAGAAGAATTATCTGGTGCCTGATCTTGAGTTAGCAGCCATTGGTCACGCCTTAAAGATTTGGTGTCATTATTTGTATGGGGTCCATTGTGAGATTTATACTGATCACTGGAGTCTGCAACATCTGTTTAAGCAAAAGGATCTTAATTTGCGTCAGCAAAGATGGTTGGAGCTTCTTAAGGACTATGATATCACTATTCTATACCATCCGGAGAAGGCCAATGTGGTGGCCGATGCCTTGAGTCGCCGGGTTGAGAATTTGGGGAGTTTAGCATATCTTCCAGCAGCAGAGAGACCTTTAGCATTGGATGTTCAGGCCTTAGGGGGCCACCTTGTGAGATTGGACATATCGAAGCCTAGTCGGGTATTGGCTTGCATAGTCTCCAAATTTTCTCTATATGAAAGTATCAGGGAGCGCCAGTATGATGACCACACTTGCTCGTTCTTCAGGACAGGGTCCGGTGAGGTGATGTTAGGGATGCCACTATTGGTGATGACGGTGTGATGAGGATGCATGGCCGGATATGTGTGCTTAATGTGGATAGGTTTCGGGAGTTGATTCTTGAGGAGGTGGAAACTCGCGGTATTCCATCCATCCGGGTGCTGCGAAGATGTACCAGGATTTGAGACAGCACTATTGGTGGAGGCGGATCAAGAAGGACATAGTCGGATTTGTAGCTCGGTGTCTCAACTATCAGCAGGTTAAGTATGAGCATCAGAGATCGGGTGGCTTGCTTCAGATATTAGATATTTCGGAGTGGAAGTGGAAGCGGATCACCATGGACTTTGTAGTTGGACTCCCACGGACTTCAAGGAAGTTTGATGCCATATGGGTTATTGTGGATCGACTGACCAAGTCCGCGCACTTTAGAGCGGTTAGTTGGGATCTATATTCGAGAGATTGTTCGTCTGCATGGCGTCCCAGTTTCGATCATTTCTGATAGAGGTACTCAGTTCACATCGCAGTTTTGGAGGGCCATACAACGGGTGTTGGGTACACAGGTTGAGTTGACCCTCAGACGGACGGGCAGTCGAACCGCACTATTCAGATATTATAGGACATGTTGCGTGCTTGTGCCATTAGTTTTGGGGGTTTATGGGACCAGTTTCTGCTACTCGCGGAGTTTGCATATAATAATAGTTATCAGTCGAGTATTCAGATGGCTCCATACGAGGCTTTATATGGGAGGAGGTATAGATCTCCGGTTGGTTGTTTTGAGTCGGGTGAGGCTAGACTCTTGGGTACAGATTTGGTGCAGGATGCTTTAGATAAGGTGAAGTTGATTCAGCAGCGGCTTCGCACGGCGCAATCTAGGAAGAAGAGTTATGCGGATAGGAAGGTCTGTGATGTATCTTTCATGGTTGGGGAGAAGGTTTTGCTGAAGGTGTCACCTGTGAAGGGTGTTATGAGGTTTGGGAAGAGGGGAAAGTTGAACCCACGGTTTATTGGTCCGTTTGAGGTACTTCGGAGGATTGGGGAGGTGGCCTATGAGCTTGCTTTACCACCCAGCTTGTCGAGTGTGCATCCGGTATTTCATGTTTCCATGCTTCGGAAGTATATTGGCAACCCGTCCCATATTTTGGACTTCAACACGGTTCAGTTGGAGGGTGATATGACTTATGATGTGGAAATAGTGGCCATTTTGGATCGACATGTTCGAAGGTTGAGGTCAAAGGACATAGCTTCAGTAAAGGTACAGTGGAGAGGGCAGCCTGTGGAGGACGCCACTTGGGAGACCGAGCGGGAGATGCAGAGTAGATATTCACACCTATTTGAGGCTCCAGGTATGTTTCTAGACTCGTTCGAGGATGAACGTTTGTTTAATAGGGGGATGATGTAATGACCCGGCCGGTCGTTCCAAGAGTTATAGCCCCATTTCCCCCATTCCTGCTTCTTTATGTGTATTTCAACTTTATAATGTTGCATCGGGTTGGTTGGTCCGGGTCCGGGGTGGTTTTGGAGTGGAATGGGACACTTAGTCTCTTATTTAGAAAGTTAAGATGGAAAAGTCAATCGGATAATGACTTATGAGTAAACGATCTCGGATTGGAGTTTTAATGGTTAGGATAGCTCTGTTAGGTGATTTTGGACTTACGAGCGTGTTCGGAACGTAATTTAGACGTTCGTGGTAGAATTAGGCTTGAATTGGCGAAATTGGAAATTTGGCGACTTCTGGTTGGCAGCAAAAAATTGGGTATCGGGGGTCGGAATGGAATTCTGGAAGTTGGAGTAAGTTCGTAGAGTCATTTGTGACGTGTGTGCAAAATTTGAGGTTATTCGGATGAGGTTTGGTAGGTTTCGGCATCTTTTGCGAAAATTAGAAGTTTAGGAATCCTTAAGCTTGAATCCGAGGAGGATTTAGGGATTTGATGTTGTTTTGAGTGTTCCGAAGGCACGACCTAGTTTGTATGATGGTATGTGACTTGTTGGTATTATGGGTGGAGGTCCTGAAGGCCTCGGGTGTGTTTCGGGAGGTTCACAAAATGATTTTGGTGGTTGAAGAACTGCTGAAGTTGTTGGTGTTCAGCTGCTGGTGTTTTTCCGCACCTGCAGAACAGGGAGCGCAGGTACAGTTAATGGGTCGGAGATGCGGAAATGGGAATTTGGGGGCTTGATCGCAGATGCGGAGAGTTGGTCTCACCTGCGAGCCCCCAGGTGCGAAAGAGGAGCCGCAGGTGCGGAAGCTGGCGGAATAAGTGAGATCCGTAGGTGCGGATAATTGGACCGCATGTGCGGTTGCGCAGGTGCGTGTCAGGGACCGCACGTACGAGATTCCTGGGCAGAAAGTATAAAAGGAACACTTCGCGAATTTTCTATTTTGTTTTTGGAGCTTTTGGAGGGTTTTAAAGAGGTAATCAAGATGGATAGCATTGAGGTAAGTTATTTGATCTTAATACTCGTGTTTATGATAATTTTTAGTTGTTTAAGCATGAAATTAGTAGAAATTAGGGATGAAATTGAGGGAATTAGGGCTTGGAATTAGAGATCTTGATTTGGGGATTTGAGGGGTCAAACGAGATCTGATTTTGATAAATTTGATATGGTTAGACTCGTGAGTGAAAGAGGTTTCTAGTTTTGTGATTTTTGTTGGATTCTGAGATGTGGGCCCGTGGGTCGGGTTTGGGTGAATTTCGGGATTTTGGTTGAAATTGATAGTTTTTCGTGTGGAATTGTTTCCTTGGCCTATATTGATTGCATTGTATTGCTTTTGGTTAGATTAGGGAAGTTTGGAGGCCGAGTCGAGGGGCAAGGTCGTAGCGGAGTAGGACTTTGGCTTGATTGAGGTAAGTAATGCTTCAAACTTGGTTCTGAGGGTTCAAAACCCGAGCTATGTGTTATGTAATTAGTATTGAGATGACGCACATGCCAAGTGACGGGCGTGCGGGCGTGCACCGTGAGAATTGTGGCCTGGTTCATTCCATGAAACCGCTTAGTGATTCTTCCTTGTTGATATCCGTGTTTCTATCATGTGATTAAGTAAATGTGCTGTAAATCATGCTAGATATCCTGTTAGGGCTTCATACCGATATTGTTGGGCCCCGAGTGGTCGTTTCTTGCTGTCATCTCATTAATTTCATTGATATCCATTACTCAGTCTTAATCATGCATATCATATCATGTCTCAGTCTCAATTATTATTACTTGGCACATCATATCATTATTTCGGGATAGTTTCATGGCATTGTGAGCCCGTGTGTGTGAGATTAGAGAGTGATGACTGAGTGAGGCCGAGAGCCTGATTATGCATGACAGATATGGGATCCGGCTACACGCCGCAGCGGTTATTTTGATTATTGTGATAGTGCTTGGGATGTAGAAGCCCCCCCCGGAGTCTGTAACACACCCCCAGTGTGCGCAGAAGTATTATTAAGGGATGGATTTCCTTGGACATGGATTTGTCCGAAGTATTGATACCTGGATATGGATTTCTCCTCGGTACAGAGTGACTATATATTCAGCATCGAGTATGTTCTGGGATGGATTCCCTGGGCCGGATGGCCATATGCGGTACCGAGTGTTTGAGCCCTTGAGAGTGGGAGTACATGGTACATTTTCATGCATTCTATGCATTTGCACTTAGAGATATGCTGAGCCTATCTCTTTACATTGATCAGAATTGCATTTACTTTACTTCCTGAGTTGAATACCTGAACGGAAAGCATGTCTACCTTACTGTACAGTTTAATTTCGTTAATTGTTGAGGTTTAGTCTATCACTACCTATCATCCCATAGTTTGGGCTTGTTACTTACTGAGTTGGTGTACTCACGCTACCCCCTGCACCTTGTGTGCAGATCCAAGTATCTCAGGCCACGGTAGCGGCTGTTGACTATTCCGGTCGCGGACTTCTTTGGAGATAGCGAGGTAGTTGCCTCGCGATGGCAGTCCCCCCTTTCTCCTTCCTTATCTTCCTTTTTAGAGTATTTTGACTATTCTCAGACTATGATGTCCTGTTATATTTTAGAACAGATGTAGTACTGGCTCATGACTTAGTGACACCCGATGTTGGGGTTTATTTTCCGCATTTTGCTTTGAGTTTATCTCTTTTACGCATATTTCATTTTGAAAAAAGGCTATTATATATTTTTTTATGAAATATCGAGTTGTTTGGGGATGTGTCGGCTTGCCTAGTTCCATGATAGGCGTCATCACGACCGGGTTGGTTTTTGGTTCGTTACAGTATAATTGTAGTTGTAATTGCAAATGAGATTTTTACCTACCTATACGACATATGAAATTTATTTACCCAGCCTAATTAAGTTTTAACTTAATTACATGGTCATATTCAATTTTTCAATTATATACAAATTAGTTTTACATGAGTATCCCTTTATTGTAGCCATTTTAATTTAGTAAATCCCCAAAAACCTCACAATTCCTTACTTACCTAGACAAATCACAATCTTTCTAAAGGATTTTCCTCTTTCTCTCTCTAAAATCGATCCTCTTTCTACACCGATTCTACAAGATTTTTCTTCATAAGCTCATAATTTTCTCTAACAATGGCAAAGAAAGGGATTAATTTTTTATCGATTTGAATTTTGCCATGGCTAGAGCTTGGAGCTTTATTGTGCTTCCCCTTTTCTTATTGGTTTTCCGATGGCTGGCTAGTAGTAGATGTATATCAATTATTTGGCTAGATTGTTCGAATTGAAATTGTCAATCAATAAATTTTGAAGGTGTTTGACTCTCCACCATGACAGCCATTAAAAAGTTTCGAAGCTTTGAATTCGAATTTTCAAAAAATATTTTTTGTTTGGGAATGTTATTACAAACGATTGGGAATATTCTATGTAATTTATATCTCGATTTTGAGGGAATTTGGTGAAGATTAGATTTGATTTGGCTGGATTTTCATATTGAAATTCGAAGAAGAAGCAAAAGAACACAACACATACAAAATATATGCAAAATACATATCGTATAAAATTTGTATGAAAATTGTATGTAAGTTTTATGATATTATAGTTGTATTTAACTGGGTCAGAATGATGTATGAAAGTTGTAGATAAGTTGTAAATAAGTTGTGTATAATTGGTTGTATGAAATTTATTTTTACTATGTATGTTGTTGTACATATCAAATTTTATATTAAATTTGTATGAAATTTATTTTTAATTTGTATATTGTTGTACCATACATTTTTATTTTCTTAAAATAGGTAATTATGGCAAAGCGAGAGAAGAGTTGCGCTAACTACGGCTTAAAATAGGCAACACACAACTGGAAGGAGTATTATTTAGACGGAAAGACAATTTGAATTTCGTTCCCTTCAATTACGCCCTTTTCCAAGCAAAGAATCCCCTAATTTAAGGCACTAATAATGGATTGTTGTAAGGAAAACTTGTTTAGGGCGGGTAATATACAAAACTTGAACAATTTTAGTAAATAAGTTTCAAATATTGTATAGGAGGGAAAAAAATCCATAGTAAATCCAATGCTTGTTTTGAAGATTAAATTGTGAATTCTTAATTTAGCACCCCCTTGACACTCTAGCACACACCACACTCCTTGTGCAATCGATCCTAACCTTTGTTGGATTTATTATTGTTAATGCTTCATCTCCAGTTTTAGGATTGGACATCACCAAGTGTGATGACACAATATGTCACTTTAAGTTTTAGCCTTTATTTATGTGTTTCGAGACCTCGAACAGCTCCGCTTATCCTTCTTCGATTTTCGTGCGCAGTCTGTGTCTTTTTTCGAAAAAAATTTATGTGAAAAATTGAAGAAAATGTAAAATTTACCTTAAAACTCATTTGAGTACACTACGATCACCATTTTGTGCAAACGGACCCGGATCCATATTTTGACGGTTCCAATGGGTCCGTATCGTGATTTGGGACTTGAGCATATGCCTGGAATCGAATTCGGAAGTCCCTAACTTGAAGTAACGTGATCTGTTGAAAACTAGTAATTTAAAGGTTTAAAGAATTACTAAGTTTAACTGTAGGTTGACTTTATTTCTACCGAGTTCATATTTTGGTTCTGGAACTTAGGATAAGTTCATTTTACCATCTATGACTTGTCTGCAAAATTTGGTGCAAAACGGAGTTGATTTGACATGTTTCGAACGTCCGGTTGTAAAATTGAATGTTCTTGAGTTTCTTTGAAAATTTTATACATTTTGATGTTCGATTCATAGTTTTAGGTGTTATTTTGGTATTTTGATCGTGCGAGCGAGTTTGCATGATGTTTTAGAGTTGTGTGGATATTTGTTTGGAGCCCCGAAGGATCAGGTGAGTTTCGCACGCGTTTCAGAGAGTTCATACGAGTTCATTTTTTTGCTGGTGCTCAGATCTCGCATTTGCGACAGCCCCATTTGCGAGCTTCATGATCGTATTTGCGAAGAGCACAGTGGCATGAAGAGTTTTCATTTGCGAACTCCCAATCGCATTAGCGAGACTGGCTTGGACTACGTATTGGTAGCAATTGCAATCACGGGAATCGCTTTTGCAAATTGTCCATGTTCGTATTTGCGATGACAGCAGGGGTGTGAGATTCTTCGCATTTGCGATGGATTCCTCGCATTTTCAGGGCTCGTATTTGCGAACCCTAGGTCGCAAATGCGACAGCTGAGACTAGACAAAAGCTGAGAGACAGGAATTTTAGCCTCATTTTCATATTATAGATCCCTAGGCTCGGTATGAGATGATTTTGAAGAGGGAATTTCATCTACAAACTTTGGGTGAGTGATTCTAATTCATTTCTAATCCTATTCCATCAACTTATATTAGAATTTAACATCAAAATCATGTGAATCAAAGTGAAAATTTGTGAAACCTTGTCAAGTTTTTGAAAACTAAGAAATCGTGTTTTGAAAGTCGATTTGGACTTGAATTTTGAAACTAATCATATACATGAACTTGTGGGGTCATGGGAAGTCCGAATCTACCATTGGAACTGGATTTTGACCCGGCCAGCAGTCTTGAGATCTAGGGCATCATTCAGCGGTTTGAGGCCTTGAGTAGCTTCACTTTAGGTATTATGACTTGCATGTATGGTCGGAATTGAATTTCGAGAAGTTCGGAGTTGATTCAGATGAAAAATTCTCATTTCGGAAGCTTTAAGTTTGAAGAGTTGACTAAGGTTTGACTTTTGAGTAAACGACCTCGGAATTGGGATTTGAAGGTTCCAATAAGTTCGTATGATGATTGTGAACTTGGGCGTATGCCCGAATCAGGTTTTGGATGACCCGGGATGCTTATTGTGGAAAGTTGGCATTTTGGAAGTTTCATGAATTTGGGTTCAATGTTATCGATGTCCGTTTGGGATTCCGAGCCTGGGAATAGCTCCGTATGGTGATTCTGGTCTTAGGAGTGCGTTCAGGTGTGGATTTGGAAGTTCGTAGGTCCTTTCGGGATCGTTTGACGAAAGTTGGAAGTTGAATGTTTTGGAAGTTCGACCGGGAGTGGAATTTTTAATATTGGGGTGTGATTCGTGTTTTAGCGTTGTTTGATGTGATTTGAGGCCTCGACTAAGTCTGTAATATGTTTTGAGACTTGTGGGAATGTTCGGACGGGGTCCTGAGGGGCTCGGGTGAGTTTCGGGGTGGGTTCAGACCATTTTAGGCCATTTTTACTGCTAGATTTTGGCTACAAAAGTGTGCTATGCGATCGCAAGGAATCGGCCCCAATCGGATGAGTAAAATGGGAGAAATTGGCCAGTGATTTGCGATCGTGGATGACCTTTCGCGATCGCATAGAGGAAACTTTCTGCTGCACTGATCCAATTTTAGAAGCTTATATCTCGCAATATGTAAGGACTTTGGAGATGATCAAAAAGCAAAAGATATAGCTATTTGTGTCTAGTTTTCAGAACATCAAACCATTTGGCATTTAGATTTGTGTACAAAGAGTTATAACTGGTAAACTACAGGCTCTCCGGGAAGATATTTGGAAATTGTGAAGAAGAAATTTGTGTTGCACTGGGCTGACTTTGACAGCTTATATATCAAAATCTATAAGGTATTGGGAGATGACAAAAACGTGAAAGTTGTAGATCTTGGTGTCTAGTTTTCATAAAGTTAAACCATTTGTCATTCGGAGCTTTTTATAAAACGTTATGACCATTATATTAGAGATTGTGCGGAAGAGTTGGAGAAGGCTGTTGGAAAAATTTGTTCTTTGCGATCCTGGGAGAATGGCCGAGATCTTATAGAGTAAAAAAATGCTGGAAAAAATTTGTGCTTCGCGATCGTGAGAGTTTGGCCGCGATCTCATAGGGTAAATGGATGTGCAGCAGATTTAAGTTCCATTTTTAACGATTAGGAGCTCGGGAAAGGGCGATTTCTGAGAGATTTTCAAGGGAAAACATTGGGGTAAGTATTCCTTATCCTATATTGATTATATTTCATGATTCCATACCTAATTACATCATGATTCGTGAATTGATGAAAGAAAAATCAGATTTTAATAAAATCTTCAAAAAATATGAAATGAAGATTTAAAAGGCAACCCGATGTGGGAATTTGATCATTTTTGTATGGTTGGACTCGTCTCGGAACGGGTGTTCGGATTTTGTGAGTTGTTTCGAGATTCGAGACGTAGGTTCCTCTGTTGAATTTTGAGATGAATTCCGGATTTTTATTCGGAAGATTAGTAATTTCATATGGAATTAATTCCTACGATACATGTTGAGTTTATTGAATTATTTATGACTAGATTTGAAGCTTTCGGACATCAATTCGCGAGGCAAAGTTTTATTGGAATTTTGAATTTGGTTGCGAAGCGAGGTAAGTCTCATGTCTAACTTTGTGAGGGGAAAACTACCCCTAGGTTTTGTAATTGATATTTGCTACTTGTTGCGGAGGCTACGTACGCACGAGGTGATGAGAGTCCGTCATTCATGTTATTGTCCGGGTAGACTCAGGTTCATGCCATGCTATAACTATACTATTTGAGTTATCTCTTGCCTATTAAATTCTTTTACTTTATATTACTACTTGAGACTCGACATGCGTAGAGTGATAGACTTGCTATTGTAGAGATTTGACGAGCTTCATGATTAGCCGCGGAATAATTATAATCCTCTTACGTATTTCTCCCGCTCTATGAGTTTTCATCGAAAGTTTTTCCTTAAAATTATAACTCACACGTCTATTCGTGCATGGGGTCAAGGACCTGTTTAAACTTCTTATTATAATAGGATTGGGTCGTTCTCCTTGGCAGAATTATGTATCACACTCTCATGGGAGCGGGCTGTTCACCTCGACAGTATAATAGATGCATCTATGGTTCATTCCGTTCAACCCTTGGCGGTGCACAAATTATGGTGGAATCGGGTCGTACGCCTCGACATTTCTATAATAACACTCTCATGGAATCGTGTGTAATATTTGACAAGAAGTCAGTGTATCTATGAGTCTTCCTGATTTGAATTATGACCACCTATCTGGTGAGGTATATATATATATATATATATGTATGTATGTATATGCACTCCGATTGAGGAGGTAATTGCTAATTGAGAGTTTGAGTCTATTTTAGAGGAGGATTGTATCGCGTATTTACACTTGTTTATTTTATTTATTTACTCTGCCCCATATCTGTTTACTTCTTATTGTATCTGTCTTATTGGACCACTAGTAAGTGTCAATTTCGACACCTCATCACTACTTCTCTGGGGTTAGGCTAGTTATTTACTGGTTACACGTTGATTTACATATTCATGCTACGCTTGTTGCACATTTTTATGCAGGTACATATATGTCGGGCGGTCTTTTGGGTGTAGAGGAGCGGCTATTGCGGGGACTTACCATGATCTGCATTTCATGTTACAATCTGCAACCTGTAAAGTCTCTATCAGAGTTATTTATATTCTCCTGTCTAATTTGTATTCCAGACAGAGGTTGTACTTTATTATATTTCCTAGTTGATGCTCGTGCACGTATGACAACGGGATTTGGGGGTGCTTATGGGTTGCTCCTTATTGTAGTTGTGAAAACATTATCATTTACCCTGTATATTCTATTTCTTACTATTTAATTGATGAAAATATGATTTCAAAAATACTAAAATGAGTAATTAAATTAATTATTCACTGTTGGCTTATCTGGTGGTGGTGTTAGGCACCATCATGATCTTTAGAGGATTTTGGGTCGTGACATCTTGGTATCAGAACATTAGGTTCACTTAGGTCTCACTAGTCATGAGCAAGTGTAGTAGAGTCTTGCGGATCGGTACGAAGACTTCTGTACTTATCTTCGAGAGGCTACAGGGTTGTTAGGAGTAATTCCTTTCTTGATTCCTCGTCGTGTGATTTGATTCTTTTGAGGCTTATGCCTTTATTTCCTTCCTACTTATTCTTATATGATGTTTAACGCTCACCTTGTTTGAGAATCGAGGAGTTGCAGTGGAACTACAGACGTGGGGAAGGATGTTTCTCCTTGCGCATTCGAGCAAGTTATTATCGTCCTTGTGGAAGGATGTTCTGTCATTTCAGCTTAGTAGTTGTATTTCTTATGGTTTTGAGGCTATGCACAGGTTGATATGATGTTCATGAGTTGTTACCTCACCGTATTGATGTAATGGTAGGGTGCTCGTTTATGTGCCGACGCAGTTCTTCTTAGTGCATGATTCAGAGGTTCAACATTTAACCCCAGCGGAGGAAAAGCAAATAGACTATAGATATCCAGGTTTGGTTGACGAAGCGACGAGACTTGGTATTTTCGGGTGTGGTGGAATTCTCAATTATGATGTAGTGTCATTGTCTTTGTTAAATGCATTAAAGTTTGCCGGTGTTATGATCTTCTTCAATTCGCCTTTGGGGCAGAGCATTGTGAAATGGTGCCTGAGAAGAGGTTGTCAAAGAGAGCGGTGTGTAGCGGTTTCGGGATCGAATAGGTGTTTCTAATATTGATGGCTCGAGAAATATGATCTTCTAGGAGGTTTAGATTTGGTAGAAATTTATTGGTTCAAGTGCTACAAATATGGATTTTGATTTGAGGTAGCATTTGGGTAGCGAAGGATGAGGAAGGACATGGTAGGAGGTGTCTCGCGGTGGTTGAATTACTAGAAGGTCGAGTATGAAAAACGAAAGTCGAGTAGTTGCTTAAAAGAGAGGGTTTAACCAAAGTGGGAGAGTCACAAAGTAACATATAGGTTCTGTGGTAGGATAGCCACACGCCTTGAGGAAAGTTTAGAGCAATTTGGGGAATTCATGGTAGATAGTGACTAGGTCCACATATTTTATCTGGATGCAATATGACTTCGAGTGTGGAATGTATTATTGGACTTTCATCTGATGTCAATATGGAAGGAGGAATCTTGGTTGGTCCCAGGGTTATGTAAGGGTGGCTTCAAGCTAAGTGGGATCCCCACCATCTACAACTGGATTGCATGGTTGTCCATTTGTGAGGTTTTCTGGCTATCAGTGTACTGGTGGGTTATTACGACTAAGGAAAGAAAACATCAGTGGTAATTTAAGAAAAGGATTTGAGGAATGTGTGCTATATGTCCTTATCGGTTCATGATCAAGTTTTGGGAAGACGCGGAGTTTATGTTTCCTGAGGATGTGATGTACAAGGAAGGGAATCCAACCTATTGCTTCTTTGGGAGGGTGTTCATGTTCTAGCAAAACCTTGGAGTTGATTATATTCGGGACCAAGTCAGAGTGGGTGAATCTCAACAACGGTCCTAGTGGGTTCAACATTAAAGTGTGGTGCCTAAGGGTTTTGAGTCCGTGGTATGGTTAAGTATTGAGCCTTTGCAGTGGATTATGAAAGAGACTTGGAGTGTTCTATGTTATCATCGGTCTGTGATGTAGCATTGGACGAATGGGAGAAATAACTTCAGATTCGCAGAGGGATTATCAGAATGGGCGTACCAGCTGAAGATGAGAATGTGCACACAAGGAGAGTACAAGATGGTTCATGCGTATGAGACAACGGGGTATCATGTATTGGGTCACTCAGAGAGAGTGCGGATTGAGTTCGTTATATTTTTAATGGAGCTATCATTATTTCTAAGGCAAGTCCGGAGTAAGTTAGAAGAAGTTGGTTAGTTAGCAATGGTTGAATCAGCATGATGGTGGCAATGATCAGTTCCTTCAGCGTGTTAAGTTATGCAGGTGATTTGTGGCGGTATGTGTGAGGCTTGACGTCCACCGTAATTTGATTTATTTGGAGGTTGTTGGTACCAAACGCACACGCAAGTATACGTGGTCGTAGCAAGTAATATAATGTTAAATCGAATGTCGAACCCACAGGGACTTGCATAAACTACTTGCTGAATCACTCTAATTGTTATTTAATCGAGCCAAAACAAAATCCAGGAATGTAANAAATCCGCTCCTCTGAAGGGTTAAGATCGCGCTCTTTTCAACACTTCTCTAATCTATATATGGCTTTCCCAAGCATAACATAGATAGTATGTAGAACCTAACTGTTGGCCATACAATTAAGCAATTAAACGCACAATTGAAGAAACAACCATATATTGAGTGAACTATAATCAAGGTTAAATCAATGTCGAATAACAATATTCATGGCTAAACCACAACCCCAGAACAATGGGTGTTTA
This sequence comes from Nicotiana paniculata, assembly GCA_005239505.1. NCBI lineage: Eukaryota > Viridiplantae > Streptophyta > Magnoliopsida > Solanales > Solanaceae > Nicotiana > Nicotiana paniculata. The sequence continues at coordinate 27,014 of ML346275.1, forward strand.
GCCACTCATGCAAAAATCAAACAATTGCATAAGTGTTGTATAAATGGAAAATACTAGAATAAGATGAAGAAAACTGATAATCCTTTGCTTCCTCAATGATCCTGTGTGTATCTTCTCTCCAAAAATGGCATCCTCCTCTCCAAGTTGTGTTTTTGGGTCTATTTATATGTTTGGGATAAACCCTAAACGTGTAGGAGACTTCTATTCAAACCGGGAAACACTTAAAACCTTCAAAACTCAGAATTGACCTGGCCAGGGACCCCCGACGTTAAGCCCCAAATGCCCAGCTAACGCCTGGGCAGGCCTGGCGTTTGGGCTCTAACGCCCAGCTAACGCCTGTTCATGCCAGGCTTTAGGGCCAAAACGCCCGGCTATGGCCCGGGTCACTCCTTTTCGACTCTTGAGCGTATTTTTGACGTTTATGCA